>CM021106.1:279761320-279934554 GCA_007115665.2 Sequoiadendron giganteum
CTTTGGACTCATGTGCCTGCACAACTTCTAGGCTCTTTTCAACATTAGTGTGTTCCAGAGCATGTACTTGTGATGAGGTGCCAATAACCTTTTCTCTGCCAAATTCTCTTCAAACTATTGCCTTGTCTTCTCACCAAGTCTAGAGGTATACTCCTTTAAGGAGTCCAATAGAAGTTTTAGATTCTCTACCAGAGTGAGAGATGTATCCATTGATGTACCAGGTGTGACCTCCTACAAAGCTTTGATGGCATCATCAATAATTTCTATCCATTTCTAATGTGTTTCCAAAATTTATCTTCTTATAGATGCATGGAATGCATCCCCTAACACCAATTTATGAACATGAGAAATATTATCTAGGTCCACACAACCTTGAATCATGGGGAGTTAGACAAGTTTCGAAGGAATCATTGGATGGAACCTGATCTACATGGATAACAAGCCTTTCAAAACATCATTGTCAGAGGAGGATTCTCTAGAGGACCTTTGTGATTCCACAACCTTCCTTATTTCTTCTTCATTCTTTCTAATAGATTCCCCATTTATTTCTTCTTCTTCTACTTTATCTTCTTCCTTTTCTTCTACCTTTTCTTCTTCTTCTATTTTCTCTTCTTCTTCTTTTCTAGCTTCTTCTTTTCTCCTTTGTGTTCTTCATCCCTTTTAACTTCATCTTTATCATTTTCTCCTTCATTATGCTCTGGAGGAACAACATAATGCTTCTCTGAATCAGAATTTTCCCCTCATTTTGTTCCTCAATCTCTAGAGGATCAACTGTAACTTTTATTCTTGGAAGGACATCTAAATTAACTATTTCCAATGGAATATTTGCATCATTTCTTTCCAGAGGAATGTTTGTATCACCTATAACAGAAGAAGTGTCTTCCTTAACCTCTATAGAGACTTCTTCTCCTGACTTAGGTGTAGAACCGGATGGGAGTGCACCAAACATTCCATATTTCTTAGCCATATCCCTTATGGCATCTACAATTTCTTTCTTTATTTTCTTTATTTGCTTCTTATCTCTTGTCATCAAGGTGTTTACTATTTTCTTCATCCAAAAAATATTTGAACAAACCTTATTCAAGGTTTCCAAATCACCTGGGGTCAAAGAGGACCCAATATTATCAAATGCTTCATTTCTTATTTTCTCTTCCAATTCAACAACCTCTAATCTCCTTTTCATAAGGGCTTCCCACAATTTTTCAAACATATTATTCTTGGCATAATCCCAACTGACTTCCAAAATAATAACATACTAAATAATAGACAAAATTAATGTTTTTCTATCCTCTCTACCTACTTGATCATAAATTTATACTATAGGTTGTAGCATATCTTCAAAATGTATCAAGATATTTACCAAAGCTTATAATCTAAGAGGGGAACTAGGTCTTACCAAAGAGCCTTTTTGTTCTTCCTGGTCCAAAATTACCTCTTCTAACACGTTAGCCTTCTTTGCTTCTAGCTTGGAGTGCACATGAACACCAAAACCTTTTTCTTCATCTTCTTCAAAGGATGATACATAATGAAATATTTTAGAACCAAGACTAGCTTCTTGTGAAGCACCTTCACTAGAGGACATGCTTCCTCTCTTCTTTCTTACCAATTTTTCTACAGGGTCTTCCTCCTCTTCCTCTTGTTCTTCAATGATGTTGAGGTTCTTTTTCCTTGTGATATTTTCCTTCTTTCCTTGCTTGATAGGTACCACCAGAGGAATTCATTTTCTTTTCCCAGATCTTGTAGTAGGTCTAGAAGGATCCAGACCTTTTCCTTTACTAGGATCATTGGGTTCAATCTTTACTATTGCATGGCCAAAAGCTAGTTTTGAAGGAGCATTCTCGTCTGATCTCCTTAGACTTGATGATTCTCCAGTCTTCTTCTCTCACAAGGCCCAACCTCATGCTATATACTCATCAATGAAGATAGACTCTCTAAGAATCTCATCTACCTTCTTTCTCATTGTAGGCTTCCTATGTTCTAAGGGAACTTCCATAGATTTTTCTACATATGTGCCAACTCTAGGTTCACTGGTATCTTTTGGACTTCAACAAGACTTGAACATAGCCTTTGGCTTCATCCTCTATAATGTCATACCCTAAAGGTTGAATCCATATGGTTTAGGGTTCAACAGATTCAACCATACACTCATTAGAGGAGACATGAAATATGATATCATCCTTATACTTCTCAACAACTTCTTTTGGGATCATTTCTCTTTCATTCATGTTGCTTTTGAACATAGCAAAGAATTTTTTCAGATCATTATATAACCTCTTCAAATCACCCAAATTATGTAAATAATCAAAAACTTGATGGGCAACCAATCTGGATGTGTCCCAAATTACCACATCATATCTTTCGAGAATCCTTCTAAGAAAGTAGAATAGAAAAAAAAACAATCAAGGAGCCGAACTTAAATGCATATTTCTTTTCCTTTGACATATTTTGATTCTCAAACAACTTTTGTCAAATAAGTTAACACAAATCATAATCAACACCATTAGTTGCCATGTCATATCCAGTGTAAATTATTGTATCAGACACTGAATTTTCTCTATTTGTGAAGTAGATCTTGTTTCTAATCATTATAGTTGCATACTTCACAACATGATTAGTAATAAGCTTCGTTGAAAGATCCCTTTTATCAAATGTAGCTCCGGTGAGTTCCATCACCCCTTCATTCTTCAAATATCTCAACACTAGTACCGGCCTGGTGTCACAAAGTCTAGTAACTACCTTAATCACCTCCTTAGTTATAAGATGGGGTCTATTAGTCCACAAAAACTTGTCATACATTCAGTTGAGATTTGGTTTAACATATTTATCATCAATAGTGGAGTTGAAGCTAGGAAAGGAATTCCATCGATCCAACTTCTTCACAATAATATTTGAATACTCAGGTTTTATTAAGAAATTATCCCAATGAGCTCATTCCTCCAAATGTCTATCAATTTTATTTTATCATATTCCTCATTTTTAACTTGAATGTACATCCTAGTGTCTTCAGTGGGCATGACAATGCGAGGAATCAAGGAGAAGGCATCTAGAGGGTCATCTTTGAAAACCTTCATAAAATATTCCTTATAGGAAGGTCTAGGTCTTTCTTATGCTTTTACGACTATAGGGGTTGTCATTTTTCACCCAAAAATCTCTAATGATTTTAGAAAGAAGATTTACACAAACCCACAATAGCACAAAAGAGTAAAATACCTTTTTCTTTCACGAAAAACTAAAACTATGTTTTGCACAACTCGCTCTCCAAATCATGTCAAGAATACTCCAAATCTCTCTCCACTTTCTTCAAATGCACAAGTTATTAAAATTCCTTTAAAATTTCACTTTATAGATCAATTTAATTCCCTAATTCACATTAAATGTGATGGAATTTGAAAAGCTAATAAAAACCCTAATCTATTCCATAAAAGATCATGCATGCATATTTTCTTCCAGTTTCTTTTTCATAAACTTTGTTTATCCATTATGTACAACATATCTTTGTGCCAAAGACTGACACACCAAATATCCATGGGATTCGAATAATTTTCTATTAAAGCTCCCTCTAAGACCATGCTAGGTCTAATTCCTAGAGGAATTATCTACACCAGATGAGGGAACATACACATTTAATGTTTCTAGCTCTTCTTTCTTTTTCCATATCTTTTTCATTTCTTGCTCAACCTCATTCTTGTCAATTTTTTTCATTGGTTCATTTTTCTTTACTAGATTAGATTGCTTTCCCCTTTTACTTTTGCAAACTCTTGAAATGTGTAGGTTTATTGCAATTGTAGCAAACAACACTTTTATGATTTGTTTGACCTCCATTAACCCTTGATCTACATTGATTTTCTTTGTGTCCAAACTTATTACATGTATAGTAGTAGCCAACAAAATATTGATTCATTCTACCTCCATTAAACAAATTCATCATCTGAGTTCTGCATTCACTAGCTCTATGTCTAACTTTCTTGCATGCAAAGCATTGTCTAGAGAAGGATCCAACATACTGGTTTATTTTACTTCTACACTTTGTTGCCTTGTGACCAAATTCATTGCATGAAAAAAAAACACCATTGAAAGATGGGTACCTTTGATAATTTTGTTTTCTAATAGGCAGTCTCCTAGTAAAGCTTCTTGAGTTCTTTGTTTGTTTTCCTTTACCTTGAGTCTTTTTATTGTTCACTGTGTTTGAGGTCTTCATAAATTTTGAGCTTTCACCTATTTCCAATCCCAAACCACTTTTGTCTTTAGATGGTTTCTGTCTAGCAATCAATTCATCAAGCTTGGTGGAGCTTGTTTTGAACCTATCTTCATAGAATATTTCTTTTTCTAGATCTATTCTTAGGTTTACCACTTCTTGTTCAAGCCTTGAGCATTTATCAGACTTTATTTGCACCATTGTATTCACAAAATCTTCAATTCTCTTATTTTCCTCCACTTGTAACTTCAATCCAATAATATCTTCATTTTCTTGTTTTAATTGCTCACTTACTTCTCTATGTCTTTCTTTGAATTTTTTCAATTGCTCTTTCAATTTTCGGATGCATTCATTTGCCTCATCAATATTTTCTTTTAGATTTTTTTTTCATTTTCAGCTTTGTCAAGATCATCAAGAGCTATCTGAAGTTATTATTTATCATCCATTTGTTCAATCTTCAATATATTCCTCAAGTTGTTAAGCTTATCTAGAGGAATCAAGCTCTAATACCAATTGTTGAATACCCAAGACACTGAGAGGGGGGTGAATCAGTATCTTCTTAAACTTATTGAAAAAAAACCATGCAATTACTCCAATGCATGTAACAATAAAAATGAGTAGGAGCATTAACAAAACATAAAAGCATAGTACACATGAACACTATAATTTTTACATGGAAAACCCAGAATGGGAAAAACCACAGTGAGGATTAGCTCACAATATAATATAATCGGTTATAAGATATTACAAAGGGTGGCTCACTGCTAGGACTCACTATCCAAAAGAGAGGATCACTTCCTACAGATATGCAATAAAAAAATAGCTTACAACCAAAATATGAACTAATGGAGTTACACCTAACAAGTGTAGATTCAATTCCTTTAATGCTCAATAAACTCACATACTAGCAGCCATATATTCGCCTTGATTCATATTTGAAATCATCCAATCTCATTCCACACACTACAATCTCAAAACTATCCAATATATCTAACTCATCCACAAGCATCAATTAGGTTGGCCTAATTAGATGCATCCATTATTCACCAAAAAAATAATTGTCGGCTTCAAGCATATACAAAATCTTTTCAAAAATAATTCAAGCATGTAGCATGCTAAATCATGTTGGCTTTGACCTATAATAGGTTGCACATACATCCGAAATAAAATTAATTCACTATATCACCAACTATACATTAGGTTGGCTAGAGATAGACCTAATAGTAAAATTTAGAAACATAATAATGCCAACTCATCGTACGAGCACCTGATCACATGAGATCCTGAACTTGCAAGCTTCCAACACCCAAAAATCATTTCCCAAAACCGCAAGCAATGATAGTCATCGGTAGAGGATTGCAAAACAAAATACCAAAGGATAAAACTTGTATACCGGTTCAGAATAGTAGATCAACTTTGAATTTAAACTTGCAGTTGCAACTCATATAACATGGTGACATCATTGACAACACAAAGGTTGCATAATGATATGTTCTTCTTTGTTCTTCCAATAGCAAGGTGGTGTAACTTTAATTATGTTCATTGTGTGACCAAATTGATTGTTCCAAAATCTCTAGATGGGTAGATTAATGCTAGGTAAGGTCTTGTTTCACAGCCAAACATGCCAGAATTTTCTAGGCTACATTGCACCAATGATATCTCTTAAGAAACCAAAGTGAAAAAGGGTAGAAAACTTTGACAAGCTATTACTCAGAAAATGTGGCATTTACAAAAATTTCATATGAAGGTATAGGATCATATTGGGTTCATCTACAATAACCTGTCTTAAATTTTCATATCTACAAATCATTTGGTAGTGGTGAAAGTTTTTCTACTACCCCAAAAACCAT
Source organism: Sequoiadendron giganteum (assembly GCA_007115665.2). Lineage (NCBI taxonomy): Eukaryota > Viridiplantae > Streptophyta > Pinopsida > Cupressales > Cupressaceae > Sequoiadendron > Sequoiadendron giganteum. The sequence goes on from CM021106.1 coordinate 279,767,366, forward strand.
TAGATGTATGTAGTGTAAAGTTGAAAGGTAGGCTACTTTTTGGTTTTTTCTTCATGGGGTGAAAGAATTAGTGTCGGAACTTCCAAGTTGGAACATCTACACTAGGAATGGTCACTACCCTTCATTATAAAATGGTCATAGTATTTCATATTCGAAGGGTCACAACTTTTCGCCTTTGAAAAGTCACAACCTAAATCATATCATCACTATTCACAAGAACCTAAATTAATGTATTTTAAACATTACCTAAGGTTATAATCTTAATATAATTATTTAATGATGCTATGGATGTCTTTCTCAAATGAAATTCTTTATGTTTTATGTTACAATTTTGAGGGAATCACACCTTTTCAATAGTTACAACTCATCATTATTGCATTTGGATACTAATAGTAATTCAATTTTGGATAAGTTAATTTGTTAGTGATTATCAACCTAGAAATCATTTTGAAAGACAAATTTTTTAATCTTTTCATAATTTCTAAGCATAAAGTAATCATAAATATACATGGAGTAATATTGTTGAAGATACATCTGGTCACGAAGAAAACAAATAGATATACATAATGCACGAAGTATGAGGCATACACATGAATACATGTAATACATGAAGTATACACAAGAAACATGAAGCATACACATGAATACACATAAGACATGAATTTTACACAAGAAGCATGAAGTATACACGTGAATACACATAATACATGAAGTATACATAGGAAGCATGAAACATACATGTGAATACACATAATACATAAATTACACACACAGGAAGCATGAAGCATACATGTGAAAACATTAAGTATACATCTAAGAAGCATGAATCATACACATGAATACATGTAATACATGAATTATTCATAGGAAGCATGAAGCACACACATGAATATACGTAATACATGAAGTAAACATAGGAAGCATTAAGAATACACATGAACACATGAAGTATACATAGTAATCACGAAATATACACATGAACACATGAAGGATACATAGGAAGCATGAAACTTATATGTGAATACACATAAAATATGAAGTATACATAGGAAGCATGACTTGTATACATGTGAATACATGAAGTATACATATAAATCATGAAGCATACACATTATGGATGTCTGTCTCAAATGAAATTATCTCCCTTTTATGTCACAAGTTTGAGGGAATCACACATTTTCAATAGTCACAACTCTTCATTATTGCATATGGATACTAGTAGTAATTTAATTTTTAATAAGTAATTTTTTTAGTGCTTATCAACCTAGAAAGAATTTTGACAAACAACATTATTAATATTTTAATAATTTCTAAGTATAAGCTAATCATAAATACACATGGAGTAATATTTTTAAAGATGCATCTAGTCATGAAGAAAATACATAGATATATGTAATACATGAAGTATCAGACATACATGTGAATACACAATACATGAAGTATACATATGAAGCATGAAGCATACACGTGAACACATGAAGCATGAAGCATACAAATGGATACATGTAATACATGAAGTATACGGAGGAAGCATGAAGCATACATAGGAATCATGACACATACACTGAATACATGAAGTATACACATAAATACACATGAGACACTAAGGAGGAAGAATACATAGGAATATGTGAAGCATGTACTCAAATACACATAAGTCATGAAGCATACATATGAATACACGTAAGTCACAAAGTATACATTGGAATACATGTAAGTCACAAAGTATACACGTAAGTTGTAAAGTATACACTTGAATACACATAATTCATAAGTCGCAAGTCATGAAGTATTCACATGATTGCGTGTAACTCACAAAGTAGGAATACATGTAAGTCACCAATATACACATGAAAGAAACACTCATATAGAAATTCATTATTGGCCTACTTAAGAAGAAGATTGAATAGTTTATTAAAGAATCTAATAGGTTTATTCCTCTTAGCTACAAGAGTTTTTAGATAATTGAATGTCTACTTAGTAATATTTATCATGAATATTGGAAAGCTATAGGAATGTGTGAAAACTTAAATGTAATAAAAAGAAACAGTAATTATTTAAGCATCAAATGAATAATTAGTGAATATTCAACAATAAAAATCAAGAACAAGATGTAAACAACATTGAAACCTACAACATTCAAGAATATTATTTACACAATACACATGATAACATCATTCAAGAATAGTTATTAAAAATAGGACTTAATTAATCCTCATGTTGACAACATTCAGGGTAAAACTATATGTAAGAGAGGGGGACCAACCACTACAAGACCCCAGATCATGAAAGGCTGAGAGTAGTATGGCTGCCCAAACTTACCTAATTTTAAAGGAAGGTTAGGATAGACGAGAAGAGAATGATGAATACTATGAAGTCCTCCAAACACTGCAAATCTGAGTGTTGGAGGGAGACTATATGATTCACCTTTTGGAATCAACTCTACATCTCAGGTAGCTCTTTGTCAGAGGATAGAAGTGTGGTTCTGGGATGATAGCACATCACGGTGGCATCTCACAGGTGCGCTAACATCCATATGGCTAGAAAACTAGAGAGATGACGTTTAGCTCTAAAAGAAGGACTGACAACCTAGTTTAGAAGTTTTTAGAATGACATAATAAGATTAAGAAGAATGAAACATAAAGACAAATTTGATAAAGGAAATATGTTACTGCAAGGGTGATGAAGATGATTTCGTACAACAATCCTTTCACCAGCTTGCTCCAAGATCTCTCCACCTACACACAAAAAAGTAGGAAAATGTTGGGGGGGGATATATAAGGGTCTGCCTCAGTCAAAGCCCTATTTTGGTGTTTCCACCTCCATGGATAGCCAAGTTTGCAACGAGAGAAATAATGATAAAGAAGGGAATACTAGCTACGTAAACAAAAGAACTACAAAATAGTACTTTATTACTCAACCAAGATGATAGAGAAGATAAGAGGAGCTTACCATCTCCATCCAAAGAACTCAATGCTTGTGGAAGAGAGAATGAGAGGAACTCAAACCTCTGTTGCAATGGTGTTTGTCCTATGCTTGCACTATCAGAGTGATGGAGTGGTAGATTGCTGGAATGGACTATAAAATGTTGCTACAAAGCTTGAAGTGAGTGAATGGAATGGAGAGAGTGATCAAATGATCTTCTTAAACTTCTCTTGAACCTCATAATGTATAGAATCATCAAGAATATGAAGGAAAGGATGAAAAATGGCCATATTCGGGTCGACCAACCAAAGGGAGGCGTTACTCTTCGACTTCTAATCAGAAGTGTGACGTCTCTACATACTCTAGCTATAGGAATTTGGTAGAGATGTAAGCACAACCCATAGACATTTGTGTATTACGTGGATGTCCCCAACAAAAATTCCTCCACCGACACACAAATAGGGCACCAAGTGTGATGTGGACAGTAGGCTTAAGTGGAATTAAGCCTCTACCTTAGGTTTTCTAAACTGTAAGGGGGTAAAAGGGAAATTTGTGTTAGGGGTGAAAATTCACACTCATACATTTTTCCCCCACTTTAGCGAGCATGATTATTGATGAGTTATTTGGTAAAGCAGAGTAGTAAAGAAGTAACAACATAAGATAAATATACTTGAACCGACGAGGAAGCAGAGCATGGTTTGGCGAACTTGGAAGTGCAAGAAAGGACTTCATAGTTCTATGGAACTACAAAGTTGAAGTATGAAAGCACCTCACAAGCTCACAGTCCTATAAGGGAGGTATCCTTCAAGAACTCTCACATGAAGGAAACCAGAAAGAGCACCTTATAGAGCTGTAGAATTGCAAGGAAGGTATCCCCCAGGAACTCTCACATGAGGGAAACCAGAAAGAGCACCTTATAGACCCACAAACCTGCAAGGAAGGTATCCCCCAAGAACTCCCACATGAGGGGAACCAGAAAGAGCACCTTATAGACCTACAAGGAATGTATCCCCGAAGAAATCTCACATGAGGGAAACCAAAAAGAGCACCTTAAAAACCCACAAAACTGCAAGGAAGGTATCCTTCGAGAAATATCACATGAAAGAAACCAGAAAGAGAACCTTACAAACCCATATACTTGCAAGGAAGGTATCCTTCAAGAACTCTCACATGAAGGAAACCAGGAAGAGCACCATACATACCCACAGACCTACAAGGAAGGTATCCCCTAAGAACTCTCACAGGAGGGAAACCAAGAAGAGCACCTTACATACATGCAGACTTGCAAGGAAGGTATCCCCCAAGAACTCTCACATGAGGGAGACCTAGCAAAGGAGACTCTGCAGAGTCAGAGATGGCGACATGTTTACCCATTAGTAGAACAAATTAGGAGGCAGTTGCATAGGCTAGTGACCAGACAGTCATGCAGACCATCACTAATTTGTAAGACTTTCAAAGGGCTCCCTTGGGAACCCTTCAAAAGGGAGGGTCCACTCAACGGACTTGCTATTTGAAAAGTGGAGTCTAGTCAGGCTGCCCCCAAGATAGACACAAGAATGTGAGGACGGTCTACTTGGGCTACCCCCGGACTAGATGCCAAGATGTAAAATTGGTCTAGTCGAGCTGCCCCAAACTAGACGCCATAAAAACTATTGAATTTTTTTTGAAGGGGTCCCTTGGGAACCCAACATAAAGAGGAGGGGTCCACTCAAGGGACACATTCAAAATCTAAGGTCTTCATTCTTGAATTGATTCATCACCAAGGAATCCTTTCCAAAGATGTTCAATTCATCAAGGAATTCAAAAGGAAGGACATGCCCCCATGCGAGGGGAAGGTCAAGGCTATTCCCACTTTGGAGGAGGGTTCCCAAGTCCTTTCTTTATGAACCCATGATGAAGGAAACATGTATCGTTAGGGTTTCAAGTTGAGAATATGGCTCTAGAGATGAAACTTATGAAGGGTCTTGAGGAAGGATTTGTTTTACAATGAATGCACTTTATAAAGACCAAATAGTGTAGAAGTGACGTCACACATAAGAGGGACAACTCAAGAAAAGAAGAGAGAAATATCAAGAGCAAGCAAAGGAAAAGAGAATACACACAAAGGGCATAGGGGGATCTAGTTTCATAGGGTTAGATCTGCCTTTATTTATAAATAGTAGGTAGTTGCGGTATGAGGTGAAAGATCATCAATCCCCAACCAAATCCAGAAGAATGCATGAAAGAAAAAGTAAAAACAAAATAAAATTGGGTCAACATGGAGGGAGGCCTAAATGATCCTGACACTTTACATCATCCCTAATTTACTAAAATTCAATCACAAACATGGAAGAATGATGATACATATAGAGGAAGGTTTACAACACAAACACAACAACTGTATCCAAGCACCAATAGGGGTGACGAGGGTCATTAAGGCATACATAGCATGATCATGGGGGAAGCACATCACAACACACACACACACCTAATCTAAAGTTCAAGGAGAGGGTTTCCCCCTAACACTAGTCAACCAAGAGGTCGTCAGCTTACCACTCTTGATCATTGTAGGGGGAAGGATGACAAGCCTACAATCGTGTAATGTTAAGCAAAGGAGCTTCCAATCCTCTCGAAACAAGGGCTAAGGTAGAGAGACCTGTAAGGTCTTTGTCACTCAACTCTTGTGGGTCTAAGTTCAATGACCTTGCAAAGATCACTGACATGGTTAGAACTTCATCCACTGAGTTAAATATACACTTGACAGGAGTTCCATGCTTCACTTCGATGGATGGACGAGTCTGCACCCAAGGTTCACTACTAGGATCACTAAGAGACTCGAGAGTGAAGACAAACTCAGGGGAGGCTAGAGCTGGTTTTGTCACCAGGACAGAACAAGTTAGCATGGGACCACCTTTTGTAGAAGGTGGGATCTTCTTACGTCCTCCAATGCTGGAGGGACCTCACTTTACTTTCTTCTTCGTCGAAGGAGGCGAACTCCCCAAAGATGAAGCAATATGAACAAAGGAGGATAGAACCATGGTGGATACAACCGAAGTATCAACCATATCCATGGGCTTCAGAAAGGGTGAGACATCCAGGACAGAAGTCAACAAGGGTGGTTCCACGAAAGGAGCAATAAACACCTGCACCTTCCAAGCGCATTTGTGCTCATAGTGAAAGCTAGAAGGAAGTCAGAGCAAGTTTGGATAGGGGTAGAAGGGGGAAGAGAGGAGGATACAATAGAAGGTACAATTATCTCCTTCCCCTTCTTCTACAAGGAGGCTTGCTCAAGTAGGAGAGCCTTTCATCGATGCTTACGATCACACACAAGGCGGTTTATGTGACTCTTCGAACCAAAAGTTGGGGTTTGTGAAGGGATAGAAGGTTCCTACTTAGCCATGGGAGTGTCCTCCATAGTTGTTTCTAGAGGAAGTATAGACTCCTAAATGGGAACAAGAGGAGTAGGCTCAGAAATGTCAGGAGGAATTGACTCCACCACCTTAATGGTGGGCCTCTTTCTACTTGAGGGAATGGGAAGAGGTTGAGGGGAAAATTCTCTTCGTGAGCCTCTCTTCTTACCATATAGGTAGTACCAAGGCCCAAGGGACCTATTAGGGAGATCCGATATCCTGATCTTCGGCTTTCGCCAAGGAGGCAACATCAGGCTTAGCGAGGAAAGCCCAAGCTTGTTCATCCAATACTCCTCCCAAGGAAGGGGAGTAGATGAGTTAGCCCAAGAGGGAGCAAGCTTCTCCTTTCCCTTTTGGGAGAAGGAGGCAACTGGAAACTTGGCTACAGGAAGGGTCAACTTTGGCTGTCCTTTGCCTCCAGTATTATACTTCACATTGTTCTTTTAAAGTAGGTTAGTTCTTTGTGGGAGTGGACTGACTAGAGTGGGCCAAAAGTGATCCAACGAGTATCCCCCATGGGATACCACAAGCTGATATCCAGTATCATGCACCACATGTATGAAACCTTCATGGGAAAACTTAAGGTATTTATGAATTATGGAGGTGATTCCATTCATGGAAGCTAGCCAAGGTATACCTAGCTTCACTTTTAATAGGTCTGACTCGGGAATAACATTGAAGACCATGTCTACATTCCTAGGTCCAACCAAGATGAACAATGTTATCGATCCATAAGGTTTAAGAGAAATTCTATCATGCGTATGGATGATGGATTTTTTTTTCGTATTCCTCCCTTTTTAGGGAGTTCAAGAGTAATGTCTCATCTAAGATGAAATTCACTCTACTCGTGGGGTCTACTAAGACTCTTGTCACAATCTTGCCATTGAGGAGAGTGGGAATGTAAAGTGGAGAGAGTTTGTCATTTGCTGGTACATCTTGTGAAGTGAATGTAACATCTAGAGAATTGGTCACAAGACGAGGAGAGGGAGTAATAGTAACCATGTTAACATACGCCTCGGGGTAAGAAATGGAATAAGCAAGATCGATAATCATGTTAGCAAAATGTGATGGAAACAGGTTCATGTATATCTATAGTTCACTATTAGATTTCACCACTGATTTGTTCATGTTTGTTTGTTCCCATCGAGACAAATATTACCATCCTCGATGTGATCCTTTATCTCATGATACAAGTGCATACAACATTTGGTATCATGTTCGTTAACTCGATGGTATTGACAGTAAGTGTTTTCTTCATACCAGGTAGGATATGGTTCTCTAACAGGTTTAGGGGTTGGGAAGCTAAGGATCTTATCCTTCAACAAATTTTGCAAGATGGAAGAGTAATATTCTGATAACTTCGTAAACTTTTGGTCATGCTTGAGGCCATTGTTATCCACAATGGCTACTACATTTGTGACAACTTTACCTTTTCTAGAGATTGATATTATATACTTCCCTTTAGGGCGAGAGCGCGAGGAGGAACCCCCAAACTACACCACCATTTGTTGGTACTCCCGTAAAGCTACATAGATATGCAAAAGAAGGGTATTTCATAATGACTAAGGCCTTTGTAAGTTCCCTATGAACACCTTTTGCACATCGAAGTCAGGTAATGGGTATGATATTTGTGAAAATAGCACTTGATATCATGCTATGAAATCGGTAATATTCTCATGATCTCCTTTTTTACACCGAACAAGGTCAAAGAAGGTCATCTTTGGTCCAATGTTGGCTTGGAACTATCGTAGGAATTGGTTCACAAGCTGATTGAACATGAAGATGGAATAGTCGGGCAAAGAACAATGCCAGTCAAGCATTGTATCTTTGAGGGATCAGGGAAATAGTTTGGCCATCAACGCATCGTGATGGAAAAAATTTGTGCACAAGGCATTGAAGGTGGACACATGTGTTTGCAGGTCCCCTTTACTGTTGTACTTCTCAAATTTAGGAATATCCATCCCTTTCAGGAAAGGAGTGTTTAGAATTGCCACTAACAATGGACTATGTCAGAAGAAGGGTTGAAAATAGGATGGGTCGAGGCCTGGGAAAGGGTCACCAATTGATTATGCATCTTTCCCATATTCTGAATAAGGGTGTTCAGAATAGGGTCATTAGATGACATAGGACTACTGGAACCACCACCAGAGCCACTTCCTAGACTGCCAACGTGACTACTGCCAGAGCCACCACCAGTGTGACCTTCGCTAGAGCCACCACCACTTCCAAGGCCACCACCATGACCTCTGTCAGAGCCACCTCCAGTTCCAAAATTTCCACCACCAAAGCCTCCACCAATCATCTCAAAAAATCCTCCACCACTTGAGGCGACAGAAGGGTTGAAGTGGAAACCTAAAGGGTTACTATTTATTTTAACATTTCAGAATCCTCAAAAGCAGTGGGTATAGTGATCGAAGGGACTGCATCAGCCATGTATATGGATGTAGGAGGCATCGACATCTCTAGTTGTCTTTCACGTTCTTCAAAGAGGCCTCCTCGTACCAAGCGACTATGGTTTGAAGGGGCCCATGCTTCGGCCAAATCGACGAGACTAGCCAAGAGTTCTACACTTGTCTGGTATTTTCCTACCATATACCTTATTTCATTGATTATCTTAGCAGCCCTAGCCAGCTTTGGGTTTCCTTCCAAGTGATTTTCCAATGCCCCTAACCCCTTACTAAGACTGACAATGTACTCGGAAGGGATATGGATGGCCTCATGCTCATCTACTAATGAGGAGGTCGGTGATGCAGGAGGGGTAGGGATGCAATCAGTTTCTTCAAGGAATCTAGATTCACCTCGCGATACATGCTCCTATGAAGATAGACCAATCATAGAACTAGAAAAAAGGATGGTGGTGAAACTAGAAGAGACGTTCATCTTCTCCATCAGAAGGTGTCACAGACTCCTAAAAATGTGCCTAGAGGGTGTAAACTAGGTTGTGATGCTCATAAACCTTCACAACACATAGAAGTACAATGATTAGAGGGTACAAGGGAAAAGCTCAGAACATCAAAAAATGGGAAAACATTAGTTCATGTCAGGTTCACCAAAAATGTAAGAGAAGGGAACCAACCATTGCAAGACCCCAAGTCACTAAAGGCCAAGAGTAGTATGGTTCCCTAACTTACCTCAGTTTAAAGGAAGGTTAGGATAGATGTGATGAGAATGATGAAGACTATGAAGTCCTTCGACCACTCTGCAAACCTGTGTGTTGGAGGGAGACTAAATGAGTCACCTTTCAGAGTCAACTCTACGTCTCAGGTAGCTCTTTGTCGGAGGACAAAAGTGTGGTTCTGGGATGAAAGAGTAGTGCATTGGTGTCTCACAGGTGCGCTGGCATTTGTACAGACAAAAAACTAGAGAGACGAGGTTTAACTCTAAAAGAAGGACTGACAACCTAGTTTAGAAGTTTCTAGAATTATAGAATAAGATTAAGAAGAACGAAACATAAAGATGAATGTGATAAAGGAAATATGTTACTGCAAGGGTGACAAAGATGATTTCGTACAACAAACCTTTCGCCAAATTGCTCCAAGATCTCTCCACTTACATACAAAAAAGCGGTAAAATGTTGGGGGGTTTTAGAGGGGTCTACCTCAGTCAAACCCCCATTTTGGTGTTTCCACCTCCATGAACAACCAAGTTTGCAACGAGAGAAATAATGATAAGGAAGGGAATAAAAGCTACATAAACAAAAGACACTACAAAATAGTACATACTTATGCAACCAAGATGATAGAGAAGATAAGAGGAGTTTACCACCTCTGTGCAAAGGGCTTAAGGCTTGTGGAGGAGAAAATGAGGAACTCAAGCCTCTGCTACAATGGTGTTTGTCCTACGCTTGCACTATCAGAGTGATGAAGTGGTATATTGCTGCAATGGAGTGTAAAATGTTGCTACAAAGATTGAAGTGAGTGAATGGAATGGAGAGAGTGCTCAAACGATCTTCCCAAACTTCTCTCGAACTTCCTAAAGGATATAATCATCAAGAATATGAAGGAAAGGATGAAAAATGGCCATATTCAGGTTGGCCACCTAAAGAGAGGCATTACTCTTTGACTTCCAATTATAAGTGTAACGTCTCCATAGAATCTAGCCATAGGAATCTACCAGGGATGTAAGTGTGTCAAGCGGACGTCTGTGTGTTGTATGGGTGTCCCTGATAGAAACACCTCCACTGACACACAAACACAGTGGTAAGTGTGATGTGGACAATAGGCTTAAGTGGAATTTAGCCTCCACCTTAGGTTTTCTAAAGTGTAAGAGGGTAAAAGAGGAATTTGCGTTAGGGGTACAAATTCATGCTCATACACTATATAATTTGATAATAGTGGTAAAATAAGATTTGCATTAATAAAAAATCCATAAGGCTATACAACAATATATGTCAATAAAAGTATATAATATATCTAATAAATTCATACAAGCTTAGTATCAAAAAACCATATGGACATAAAATGTCACATATTGATAGTATAAAACATATATTCAAAAATTCCACATAGGCATACAACAAACGACCCTAATACATAGTCATTTACCACTAGGGGAAGGAAAGAGATCACACACAACCTTTGACTATCAACTGGATGGATTTTTTGTGAATGTTGTTATCTTTTGAATGTGCTAACTCATCCTCCTCTCTTCACTCATATGGAGATCCAACTGATACAATAATAAGTATAGAGGTTAATATATAGAAATTGAATTGTGGAATGATATATATAGAAAAATAATCACTTACTATAAATAAATAATCGGTACAATCATCCACAACAACAACACATCGATGATTTGGAGTGATAATAACCTATAGAAAACATTGAGATAACAATTAAACTACATACGAGTATCATGAAAATTTTTAATAATAGACCATAAAAGAGAAAATATAATGTCAAATTTACTAATTTGTCACATACCTTTTCCAAAGGATCAAAACTAGATACTGCTATAGCAACTCCATGGTCCATCACACCATGAACATTGCTAGGGTTGTCTGATGTCAATATTTAAAAATGAAACAACAAATATGAAGCTTTTTATCACTTTCTTTAGTTTATTTATTTGATTAAAATACAAACTAGATGAAAATTGAAAATATGTACACATTCCTAATGTATTTTTTTGCCTATGATAATTCCACAAAAAGTGAACTCAAAATATTGCACTTACCCTCCCATAGGCTAATAGAGGAAAAAAAAAGCCACAAAATTGATTCTAGGAAGAGAAATCCAAAATAAGTGACAACTGATAAGAAAAAAACCCTAATATGTAAAGCTTTAAAACTTGAAATAAATGTCCCAAAAATAAATGGCTCAATATTCAATGAAGTGATTTTGAGGTTTCAAAGGCTAAAGATGAAAACAATAAGGCCATAGCAACAAGGCAGTGAACTGTTTGATAAAACACTTTGGTAGACATGTATGAAAATTGTGGTAGCATAGACAAGGAAGTGAACTATTTGAAAAAAGTGCCTCAAAGAAATGTGGTCTCATGGTGTAGACATGTGAAATTGACTTAACATCTATCACACATCTCAAACAACATAAAACAACATCAAACAACATAAAATAGCATCAAACAACATCAAATAGCATCAAACAACATCAAATAGCATCAAACAACATCAAACAGACTCAATCAACATCAAATAATATTGAACATCGTCTCGAAACACCTTGTAACATCTCAGAATGACTTAGAATCATCTTGTTAAATCTCAGAATGACTTGAAATTATCTTGTAACACCTCAGAATGACTCAAAATTGTCTCGTAACATCTCAAAATGACTCGAAACCATCCCGTAACATCTTAGAATGACTCATAATTATCCTGTAACATCTCAGAATGACTCATAATTGTCTCGTAACATCTTGGAATGACTTGGAATTGTCCCATAATATCTTGAAACATCTCGGAACCATCCCAAAACAACTTAGAATCATCATGTAATGTCTCAAAACATCTCAGAATCACCTTGAAACAACTCAGAATCATCTTGTAATGTCTCAAATCATCTCAAATCATCTTGAAATCACCCTGAAACATCTTAGAATCATCCTGTAATGTCTTCGAACATCTCAGAATCATATCGCAACATTCCCACATCGTACCACATCAAAACTACATCAAAAACTCCAATTCCTTTATTTATTGAATAATACAACATTATTTAATTAATTCACTTTTTCATCATTTTAGATAAATTAAATAAATTTCCTAAATAACCTAAATTCCTCTATTAATTGAATAATACAACCCTATTAAATTAATTCACTGTTTCATCATTTCAGACAAATTAATTAAATTTTATTTATTTAATGAAGTCTCAAATACCCTAAATTCCTTTATTGATTAAATAAAACAACATTATTTGATGAATTGATGTTTCATCATTTCAACCAAATAAATAAATCATATTTATTTAATAAAGTCCTAATCTCACTTTATTCCATCTCGATTGATTAAATAATGCCAATTATTTAATTACATCACTAAATCACCTTATTCCTCTAAGTGGGTTAAATTATTAAATAATAATTTAATTACAATACTTTCCCCCAAAAATTTGAAAAATCAAATCAAACTTTAATGCAACTTTGTTTGCAAAAATCAAACTTGATTTGCACGTTCAAACTCCAAAAAGGAATTAATTAATTAAATCAATTAATTCATATTCCTCACCCACTTTCTGATTGAGAAAATTGTGATTGTTGACTAAGCAATCTAATTTGTTAATTGATCAATCTAATTTGTTAACTGGTCAATCACATTCCTAACTAAGCCATCAAATTCCTATCTAAGCCATCAAAATCTTGACTGATCAATCAAAATCTGTTAACTAATCAATCACATCCTTGACTAGCCAATCTATCTCTCAATCACCCAAATTGTGCAATCAACTTTGCACAATTTTCTCATGTCTAATTCCTCTCAACACACTTTGACTGTTGATCTATATATTCTTCAAAATGATCTTGATCATCCATTTCAAATCTCATTTTCTATATAAAAAACCCCTTTCCTCACAAAAAAGGATCGGGGAGTCAACATACATTGAGCAACGAAGTGTTGTCAAGAACACCATTGATAGAGCTTCACCATTTCTTTGATCAACCAACCAAAACAATCATTCATCAAACTTTTGCACACAAACTTTGGAGGCTTCACAGTGATAAGAACAACCCAACATGAGGTGAATAGACTTTGCTACATGATGGTAAGACTGTATTATTCTTGTTCATTCAATACTATAATCATAGATTCATTTATGCATGTTAGGATAGCTTAGTTTCATTTTGTATGTGTAGGTTTAGATCTTAGATTAACATGTTAATCTTAGTTTAGATTCTTAGATTAGCATGCTTTTGATCTGTCTTCTGGTCTAACGTTCTCCCCCTCACACACATGGTGATGGAATGCTATGGTTTTCTTGTCACAAAATTCATCATGGAATTACATCACCATGAGACCATATTTCTTTGAGGCATTTTTTCAAGTAGTTCACTGCCTTGTCTATGCTATTATTTGCTATTATGATTTGATAGATTTTTTCCAAGCATCTATAGCTTGTTCAAAAGCACCTATTTTAGGCTTTTATCCATAACAACAAGGTAGTGAATAGTTTGATAAAATGTTTTGGTAGACATGTATGAAAAAGGTGGTAGCATAGAAAAGGCAATGAACTATTTGAAAAAATGCCTCAAAGAAATGTGGTCTCATGGTGATTTCATGGCATTCCATCTCCATCTCCATGAGACCATAAAATGCACTCATATTTTATGAGACAAAAAATGCACATATTCTATGAGTGACAAAATTTTCTCACATTTTGTGGTTAACAAAATGCACTTGTGTTTTGTGACTTATAAAATAAACTCATATTTTATAAGACACAAAATATGAGAACATAATATGATTTTGAGTATAAAACAAGCACGTTATGTAGAAAATTGGCCATTTTACCACCTTTTTGTACACCATTTACATGCACTCACCCTCACAAAAAAAAAACTACTAGAAATAATACAACGCACGCTAATAAGTTAGGATGGAAATCAAAACATAAAAAAATATCAAGGATTTGGGGTTGTCCATAACACAAGACTTAACTAAAGAATGATGCATTAGGGTTCAAACAACAAGCATGACAAGATGGTGAAGTTTGAAAAATACAACAATGTAGTAGATGGTAGGAATTATAGGATGGATAAGTTTGAAAATTTGACAAGTAGAAGGGAAGAGTATAGTTGGAAGAAAATTCATACTAAAGAAGAAAAACTAAACAATATACAAAAATAAGGAAGGCACAATTATAGACTTAAATTGACTAGAAACAAGATATGAAATTATCCCACTTCTAACACTAGAGTATGCCTACAAACTTCATATCTTTTGAACAAATGTATTTTCAAGTGATGTAAAATAACCAAACATATTTTTATTCTGATTATATCCCAAATATGTGATATTCTCTATGTTCATGCCCTATTTTAATGTTCACTACTCTATGCCAATACCTACATTGAGTCAAGGTGGTGTTAATTAAAACCTTTGAATGCTTACTAAGATGCGATTGAACTGCTTCACTTCCTTTACCTTAGTTAAATCCCTTGGTAATTGTTGACACAATGAGTAATAACAAGATATATGGATGTTCAATGGAAGACATTAGATGCAAGGATATTCCTAATTTGAAAGTATTATTTGATTTCCCTTAATGATCTTGGATGATTTGGATAGTTTTAATGAGGTATGAAATGATGATCCTATTAGAATGCCCTAATGATCATCTTTAAATAAGTAATATTGAGTGTTTAGTTTGAATTTTTTTGTGTTTAAACCAATTGGAAGTGGTTAGATTTTGGAAGGGGATTGTTTCAAGGAACGTGAAACCAATTGCATTGATTAAGGTGGATGATATTGCACTAGCAATTATGTCTAGAAGATATAATCATTGTAATAGTTACATCTAAGATAGGGAACGAGATAGGATCATAACTAGGTTTGGACTACTAGAGATAAATTAGCTCAAAATTAGAATTAAGATTAGTTTATGTCAAATTATACACTATAAATCTCAAAGTAAACACTACAACAATGTAATCCATAGATTAAACTAAATGTAAAAAATTACTAAGAATTCACTTTTACACTCTTACCTCTTAACTATCATTTTATAATGTACAAACAATAATGAACTACTTTCTTATTTACAATTGAATAATAAAAGACAAAAATATATTCCAATTCACATGTCCCCCTCTAGTTTCTATTCCCAAATGACTTCTACACCTAAATCAACTCAAGATTCCAACTTATCTTCTAAGAAGAATTCATAATTTTTTTGACTTTGAAGAGGAAACCTACTTTTTCCTTTCTTATACTCTCACACAATGGTCATGAAGCATTTAGTATTTTTTTCTACATTTTTTTGACTTTGAAGAGGAAACCTACTTTTTCCTTTCTTATACTCTCACACAATGGCCATGAATCATTTAGTATTATTTATTTAAATTCGACAATTATATTACCACTAGAATAGAATGTAAAAGTCTAAAATCTAAGTGTACCTTTTTCACATTCTATCTAATTCTCAACACTTTAGAAAATAAATTGAACTACTTTCATATTTAAAATTGAATGATAAAAAGAAAAAAATAGATTCAAATTCATATGTCCCCTCTAATTTCTATTTCTAAATGACTTTTGTACCGAAATCAACTCTTCCAACTCATCTTCTACAATTTAGTGACTAAAAAATTGTATTCTTTCTTTCTTATAACATCGGACAATAACATATTATTTAACATCTTCAAAGTCTAATTTTACCACTACATTACCATTGAAATAGCATATACAAGTCTAAGTCTCAAGATACCTTTTCACATTTTATCTATTTCTCAACACTTTAGAAAACAAACTAAACTACTTTCACATTTAAATTTGAATGGTAAAAAGAAAAAAGTAGATTCAAATTTATGTGTCCCCTCTAATTTTTATTTCTAAATGACTTTTGCACCGAAATCAACTATTCCAACTCATCTTCTACATTTTCTTGACTAAAAATTGTACTTTTTCTTTCTTATAACATTTACAGCTACATTACCACTGAAATAACATATAAAAGTCTAAAGTCCCAAGACACCTTTTCACATTTTATATGTTTCTCAACACTTTAAAAATCAAATTGAACTACTTTCATATTTAAAGTTGAATGATAAAAAGAAAAAAATAGATTCAAATTCATGTGACCACTCTAATTTCCATTTCAAAATGACTTTTCCACTAAAATCAACTCTTCTAAATTATCTTCTATATTTTCTTGACTTTAAAAAAAAAAATATTTCTTCCCTCTAACACCACACAATAACATATTATTTAATATCTTCAAATTCTAATTTTACAACTACATTACCACTTAAAATAGCAATACAAGTGTCTAAGCTACCTTTTCCACATATTCTCTTCCTTTAACGGTCAAATTTATATTACAAATGCTTGGAAGAACTAAAGAATTGTTGGAAGTGGGACGCAGCCTATAAATAATGAACCACCATTCTTTTCTCGCCTCCGAATGAGTGAAAATTTTCCATGGACGACTAATAAAAGAGGCGGACGGATTTCTTTCAAATGTGGTGTTTATTTAAAATGTTTTATTTAAAAAGGAGCTGCCAATCTTTTAGCAAGGAAGATTACCTCTAAATCCCCTTTTAAGATTGTGTAATGCATTTTCCAGCGATAGTTTATTTTCCAGCTTTTAAAGGGGGACATAAACATAAATGTATGATTAGGTTTGTAATTTAGTTAATTTTATATCTATAAATATTTTAATATAAAAGTAAAATATATCATTGTAACCAAATAACTTTATTTGTTTTTTTTTTTTAAATTTAGATTTTAATAGAATATAATTCATTTATTTAATAGTATAGATATTTTATGTAAAAGATTATTGATTAGAAAATTTAAGTGATATATATATATATGTGTATATGTATATATGATTTTGTCAGTTAATAAAATATAGTTTTTTAGTTTTAAATTATAATTTTGAATCACAATTTTTTATGAGTTAAAAGACAAGTGCATAGATGAATAATTATGGTAAGGACAAACAAAATGATACATTATTAGAATAGAAATCGATGAAAGAAAATGGTAAGTTAATGTACTAGGTATGGGTACATAAATATGAGGAATATAAGTGCACAACAATAATAAAAGGAGATGTAAACAAATAAAAGAGTAAACACCACTTAAATGTAGAGGATTCACTCTCCATGTTTAGATCAAACCAATTAGTCCTTCATGCACTTCCCCTATAGTTTTGGCCTCTTTTTTAGTAAAGTTCATGTTTTGATGTTTTTGCCAAGGTTTTTGGTATGATCATATTAGTCATTGGCATCCAACACTTTCCCTTTCCAAGATTTGTTAATTTTAGTACGAAAATTCTAAGCTTTCCAAAAGATTATTGGTTGAAGGCAAAAGGAACATGATAGCACAATTCGAAAATATTTGATTTTTTTTAAGATCAACATTCCACACATCATATTAAAGTTGTTAGTCTGACAACTCAATGACTCTACATAATGTCCCAATATTGATATATTACCTGATGGCACTCACAAATTTTGCAAATTTGAGATGCCCATTTCAAAATTTTGGCCTTTGCACTTTTAGAAGTGCACCTAACAAATCTGTCTGAGTGACCTACTTTGGTGGGTCAAAATTTGAAGCTTGTTGATTTTCAAGATAAACCTCTTGGTGGACCCACTCATATGACATATGTGAACATGTATGTCAATTTTCAGCTTCCCATGATGAGTTTTGCCAAGGTTTCAAAAAGTGAACTAGAGGGTTTTGACACTTTTCTGCTATTTGCAAACTTTCAGTTTTGCAAAGTTGCATCCCGTTTGAACTTGTATTTTGCAACCGAATGACTATCATGTCAAAATGAATGTTGTTCTACATTCTCCATACCCAGATGAGCTCGTATGTCAGTTTTCAGAGCTTCATGACCCCATTTGCTATTTTTAACTGATCATAACCAAATGCAATTTCTCTTGTTTTGCACCAGCATTTTCAGAAACCTTTCAGGACGATCAACTTTGAGCGTTAATATCTTTTGATCAGGGATGGTTCAATAAATTTCCTTTTGCACACATGCTCAGGGTACCTGAATGATCTACTATGTCCATTGGTAGCTTGCCAGGAGTTGATTTGATATTTTTGCAAAATAACAATTAGGTTAGTTTCAATTGGTTCAGAATAGTTGTTTGCTGCAGAAACTTTGCGGATTAATATCTTTCACCTCGTGATGCATTTTTTCGAGTTGTTTGTTGCATTGCATTCTATGGACCAACATCTACATGCCTATAAGTTTGTATAGCTCCAGGAGGCCGTTTGACTAGTTTCCTAGGCCGATTCTAGAGCCAACTTGGCTAGTTTTGCACATTTTCCAAAAGTGTCAGAAAACATATTTTGATGAAAACCCAGTTCATTTTTTCACTTCAAATGCATTCAAAAGATAGTATCAATTCATTTGAGCAAAAAAGTTGTTTTAAAACAACAACAAAAAATAGTTGGGCCCACATGGGGACCCAACATGCTCTTGCTGAGGGATACTTTAGTTATGAAGGGTATGAACTTTAGAGCATTATCCCATCATGGGTTGTCATTTATGCATTATCATCACGGGCTTCTTCCTTCTATCTGTTGAAGATAGTTTTTCACTTAAGTCGCCATGAGATAAAATCACAATACATTTTGATCTTGATGTTTTATTTGAGAAGTTACTTGATGTTGAAAAGGCAAAGCTTTCATCATGATAATTATGGTTTGGATTTCATGATAATGTAGATACATATCTACTTACTGCCACAAATTGGGTATGAAAATCTTTCGAAACAAAAGGATAGAAGAACTTTGTTTAGAGTTTCGCTTGAAATAATGAAGGATTTAA
Source organism: Sequoiadendron giganteum (assembly GCA_007115665.2). NCBI lineage: Eukaryota > Viridiplantae > Streptophyta > Pinopsida > Cupressales > Cupressaceae > Sequoiadendron > Sequoiadendron giganteum. The sequence goes on from CM021106.1 coordinate 279,786,651, forward strand.
TAAGCCAAAGGTAGGGGAGGCTAAGATGAAGATTAAATGAATATGGTGATGCTTCACTTTCAGTTGCATGAGATAATGTTACGACACTAGTTAATATTGCTAGATTGTTGAACATATATATGATACTGACAAAAGAAAATCTTGTTGGCAAGTTGCATGGAATATCAATGAGTCATGGAAAATCCACTAATAAATGGAAGATTGATACCAAAATTGGGGGTCGATTATAGTTAAGTTGCTAGCTCAGAACTTTTGAAATAGGACACCATAGTTGCTACACAATACACAATGCAAATTTTATTGAAATTCTTTAGAGATTTTTTAAAGCAAATGCATTTGGTTGATGTAATGCCAAACCCCACAACCATTGCATATGAACTATTGGCGACAATTCTCAAGAAAAGTGTGGCTTCGTGGAATGCCATAAGTGCAGGAACCAACGCATAAATGGATTTATTGAAAAACTGTTTTAGAAACTCTCTAGCATATGCACTGAATGGATTTATCTACGTAGTTAGAAGGAGGCTTGTCACTTCCTTTAGGAATCGATTGCTAGAAGGCTACAAAAATTTCAAACAAATGCAAATTACAGGTGGATGTCCACGCCCAACAAGGGAATGCAGAATATAAACAAAATGGACTGTCAAAAGTCTTTAGTAGCTTTCAAGCAAATGTGTTTGGCAGTAAGTGTCGTGCCTAGCTATGCACAAAGTGGCTACGTTTAAAGATTTTAGAAACTCTCAATCAAACGTAAGAAATGGAGTAAGGTAGTCACGCCTGGATTTGAGTGGAGGGGTCCAAAGAGATTGATGGGTTCTTGCAGTAAGTGTGCCTCAAAATTGTTTAAAATTTGCTGCCTTTTGCATAGCCAAAGCTTCAAGCTTTTAAGCAAATGAAAGGTGGAGCCTTTTGCACAGAGGCATGCACAACCACCAAAGCATTGAGGGTGTGGGGATTCAAGAGGTTGGTGGATGGAATGTTCCATTGGTGTTGGGTGCACTGATGTTTCTGTTGAAAATGCATTAGAAACTTGCAAGCAAATAGATCTGGCGACCAACATGCTTCGGGGAGACAAACCACTTAAATATTACAGAGGGAAAATATGAAAGGGGCTTGATGCATCATTTGCAGTGGGGGAAAACAATATGAAGTGGTTGTGTTGTTTGATGTTGCCCATAACAGAGAAATGGGAGCTCCCATGACAACACGGGATGATTTGCAAAGCTTGAGGATGAATACATGACAAAGAGATTAGGGCACAAAGTGTGAACAAAAAGAAGCAGATTGGAAATCAACGACGAAGAGTGGAGGATGAACTCCAACACGATCTAAACTATTTCCCACCATATCGCGATCCCAAGATACACACGAGTTAGTGATTGTGATAGTGAGGGAAATAGGGAGTGGGTCCCAGGCAAAAGTGAAAGACAGATGCATTTTAATTTTCCCAATGCAGATATTAATAAGGCATGTTGAGCACGTGGGTAAAAGTTTTTATTGAGCCCGGTGTTTTAATATTTCAAGTATTTTATTTGTTTTTACGAAAGGGAAGGTATTTGATACTTTGATATTGCCTGTGATGAAAATAATATTAAAGTGGGCCCTACAGAATGATTTCAAAAGCAATTCTTGGATGGCCCATTATAATATTCGAGAGCCTTTAATATGAATAGGTAAAAATTAAAGGGTAAAGTGAGTTAAATGTTGCACACTGTGACATTTAAAATATTTGCACTTTTAAGAGAATATTTCTGGGTACATTATTTCAATGAGCATAGTGGTCAATAGAGTTTAAATATTTTCCCATGAACAAAGGTATGATGATTGAATAAAGTAGAATACTTAAAGGGCCCATTCTAAGTTTATTTAAAATGGTGAGTGAACATTTAAAGTGAAAAGTGGTAAAGTGAAGAATGCACGAGAGATTTTAAAGGGGGAGTTTGAGATCTTGTTTTACCCGTGAGAGTTAAAAATTTTAATGCAAAATGACTGAATACTATGGACATTGGTAAAATTTTGATTATGCCCGATAAAGTAATTTCATAGTCTCATTTCTAAAATATTTCAAGTGAAATATTTTACTGTGCTGGGAAATAAAGTAAAGGAAACACAGTAAAGAGCTAAAAAACAAAGATAAAATGTTTTCATGGGAAAACAAGGCAGAGATATTTTCTTTCAACTACAAGTAAATGGAGGAATTTACTCACATGGGCTTTTTTTTCTTGGTTGTTGGGCAACTTGAGGCAAAGGCAGTTTTGGAGGTAGAATAAGTTTGTTGCAGAGAGAGGAGAGAGGCTTTGCAGATTTATGGATCAACGAGAGAGAATTTTCCATATGTCATCAATAGATCGGTTTTAGGGCTTCTTTTGGAACACTCCATTCTTCTATATATTCTCTTTTTCTCTCATTGTAAGGGCTTAGCAAGTTAGAAGTCTTGGGTCGAGTCTAGGTGAAGTTGTAGAGAAAAATGTAAAATCTGGAAATCATAGAGAAAATGCAAGTTAGGTTTTGAGTCATTTTGTTGTAGGTTTTAAATTCATGGAGATATGATGTTTTATGATAGTACTGGCATTTGAATTAAACTGATAAATTTGAGCTCATGTCTCTCCTCCGTACAAGCATTTTTGAATTTTGAATAAAATGATCAAGGGTTATGTTGTTCATCTCACTGTTGTGGTGTGTGAAATTCTTGTTTTAGCTTTAATTCAAAGAATTAATTAAAATTCTTAAATGAGATTGTAGGTTGATATGTTTTGTACAAGGATTTGATAAGTAGTATTGAGTTAGGGTGCAAATTGGTGATATTGTAAGGCAATATTATCAAAGATCTTATATGCTATGTGTTGAATCTATTATAAACCATTAGGTATTTATGAATTTGACTCCTCCAATGGAAATAAGGCATTGATCTGAGTTGCATTTGTTCTTTGTGATTCAGTATTTGTTTTTGTTCACCTGGAGCTTGCTACAAATTGAAAATTAATGAATATCTTTTATTGTGAAGTATTGTTGTGACTATCTCACGCTCCAAATGGTTGATATTATTGATGAACAACTAATTCTATTCAATATTATCCCGTTCTATTGAGATATAATGTGAGATAATCTGTTATGGTTAAAGTTGTTTATAATTATGGTGTAGAGGTTATAAACACATTAAGGGATCACCCTCCCGGGTTTTGTAGAGCCCAAAGTGTAGGAGGTCTTTAAAATGCTCATTAGTTGGTCTAGGTCCTTCGAGCTACCCTTGACTGGAATTGGCATTTCCATAGGTAGATTAGGAGATTAACCTAGTTACAGTAAAAACAACCAACATTACCTGCAAGAAATCCCTTTCATTCACACCTAATAAAGTCCAACAAATAGTGACATCTACTTGATCACATGGTAGTTCCACACATCTCCAAAACATTGTTAGTCTAACAATAAAATATCATTGCACCATTGGTCATGTTTTCATGATGTCATTGCAGGATCCCTTCATTCTCTAGCTCCATATAAAGAAGGTGTGCAATAAGAGAATAATAAAATTATTTGATCTTTCTCAAGATCAATGGTATATGCATCATGTTGAAGGTGTTAGCCTAAGAACTCAATGTTGATACGCCATTGCCTCATGCATCCATATTGGTTGTTTGGTGCACCCTTCAATATTTGGATGTTTATGTAACTAAAAGGAAATAATCATGATAAGAGAAAGACACATGAAATCCCTACACATCTCTAAATTTTTTTAAGTTTGACAACTCCATATTAGTGCACCATTTGGTTGAGGATTTTAGGTTGGTAATTTTTGTGAGGACCTTCTTTCTCTTTGTAATTCTATAAGATAATGAAAAATAGGAAGGGGATTATAATCACAAGAAACATCATAGTCACATGCCTCTCTATATTATCATAGAACTAACAGTACAATTATATTGTTCCATTGGTAAAAGAAGTATAGAGGTTGGACCTGCTAGCTAAAAATCTACTTCATCCAATCATCAACAAAATATATGCATTTGATGGCTATTACATTCCAAAGGAAAATTTAATCATCTATGAAGAAAGTGATGCACATTGGTCCAACACACCCACTTTTTATTTAAGTGGATCTTACATCTAAAGGATTAAAATTAAACGAATCATTGCAAGAAGGAATATCATGTTGAATTTCTAGTATCATAGTCATCAATTTCCTAATGAGAATTCAAGGGTCTACTTACATTTCAAACCAAGTCAATATGTTCTTATGTAGCAATTATACATGCAAAATTGATGAATACTCCTTGACATTATCTACATAATGGTCTTGGTCTCTCTTTTTCTTATTTTTTGTACACTTATTTTGTATAAATAAGATCTTTGTGATCAATAGTTGGGTAGAATGTAATAGGTATGATCATGTTATATAATCTCTATAGACTTAATATTTTCTCATATATTTAATAATTTTAATAGCCTTCAACTATTTGATTTTGAATAGTGATTCATAGATATGTAACTATGCAACATTGGTAAATACTATAAAGAGTAGATATCTATCTTGTCCATCTTCTAGTTAATCATATAAAGATCCCCTTATGCCTATTATGAATACCCAATTTCAAACTATTTTGATGATTTATGTGAAAGTATTATGATTAGAAAATAATCATCTCATTCAATGAACACCTATTAGTCTTTTTTCTTACATTAGTTTCAATTTTCCTACATTTTCTTTAGTTATCTCCCCATTTTCCCCTATAAAGTGTTTTGAGAACTTGTTGAAAATATTATTAAGACCTAGCATCTAAAATCTTAGACATTTTTCTCCAAAGCATGTCTCATATTTGCAAGCTTCACATGTATGAAGTTCACATGAGCACAAATTTTTATAAAAGTGTACATTTGAACATCAACAATTTTAACACTCACATTAGGACATGAAGGGATACACTAGCTTGATTTATATATTATTTAATGAAAAAGGGGCCTAAAACAAGATCTTTCATAGGGTATGTGTAGGATCATCATGGAAAAAAAGGCCTTTAAATGGCGTTGAAAAATCAGAAAAATCAGAGTTAGGCAACTTGACATAAAAATTTGAATAAGTTATCTATACTATTTCAAAAATATGTAAGAATAGAATCCGTAGCTAATTGAATGTAGTTTCTAAACTACTAGGTGTTTTTTTTTTAAAATCTATTTGGTGAAAATTTGAAATTTCAATGCAGTAGTACTTAAATTTCAAGGAAAAAATAAGAAGTAGGTGATGAGGTAAAAATAACCTCATCATAATAAAATCTAGAAAGCTTACTTTTACCAACTCAATCCTAAGCCTGTGCCAATTTATTAAACTTTAGGAGAAATAATTTCTTATTTTAAGGAAAATTATTCTTTCTTTCTTTCTTTTGTTCAATTGAGGAAATTTGCCAATGTAGGTTTAATGGGTTGAATTGAGTGTTGTTGTAGGAAATAATCGGTCATCGAGCAGCTGTTGCAAAAGTTGAACCAGCATGTGCCTCAAGTGTGGTAAAGAATAAATAATGCGAACCTACTCCTGAACGCCGGGATGATGCACCGAGGATTTAGTTATGTTCTTTAAAATTCTGTTATCGAAACTTCATGGCTCTTCTCGAGCCTTCTATATGTTTATGTGCTTTAAAGACATAAAATTTAGTTTTAAGTTGTGGAAGAATTTTTCAATGGCTATCCACACCATCTTAAATTTAGGATTTAGTTATAAGTTATCTATAAGAATGTAATTTCAAAAGTGATGAATAAGACATAAGAAGTATCATTATGTTGTTCACATAGTTTCTAAAATACTGTTGAAATGAGTTACCTGATTTTTGTCTATTGGTAAACTATTGAATTATGAGTGATGATGACTTTTCATAATGGATAGACTCCAAAACTTGTAGCTTATGTGATTTAAGGATGAAGTGTTAACCCGCGAGCTAGCCACTCGAGGGAAGTTAGTTAAATAGATAAGTATTTTACTGTTTTGTTGTTCATTTGTTTAAAGTTAGATGACTATTCAGTAGGAGGTAACTAAGTTTGTTAAGAGTTGAGTCTGAAGTTCCGGAGCACCATTGTTTTTAATTAGTATGAGTTATCTTTCATAGTTGATAAAATCCTTTACTGTTTAAAAGATGTTCCATTGTTTGTTCACTTATTTTTCTGCTTCTGTAGTATATCAGTTGTTTAGTTTTCTTGTTTTTATAATTTCTAGTTTAGTTGTGTTGCTTTCTAAATTAGTTGTCTTATTCTTTTTAACTTAGTATTTCTAGTTTTTCTTAGAGTAAGATTATTTTCTGGTTAAATAGTAATGGCCTTAGGTTAAAATTGATTCCAATAGTTTAAGGTAAAACATAAAATATAAAATAATTTATCCAAATCATCTTCTTCTACAAAATGCCTTGGACACTACTCGATCGACTAATTGACATTCAATATTCTAAAGTGGTAGGACCTAATAACAACCTATCACTTTTTGGAGCTACTGCTGGGGATACTTAAATATCCTTTGTGCTTAAGTGTTATTAGAAGATGATTTGAATACCGAGTTTTATATCAAAAATTTCTCAGTCGGCTTCCTTTTTTGCATGGTCAGGAAAAGAGGCCCTCACAAACATTTTATACCAAAGACCCCCCCAAAATACGTACCAATCATACCTAGGGAAGCCCAAGGCTCAGATGACCACACTTTTGAAGAATTATTTGAGCATACTCCACCTGAGGCTTTTCATTATTCACCTGTCGAGCAACTGGCAGAACAACTAGTTATAGAAGAATTTTTTTTTGAGGAACATACTCTTCTGAACATCATGGGAGATCGTAGAGATGAACCTAACCACAATGAACCTTATCCTCCTAGAACGTTTACTTATCCTATTACGTTGGATGCAAATGATGATACTGTCATGAAGAACATCTCCCCAACTTTCCTTCCAACCTTCCGTGGTTTATCCTTGGAAGACCTAGACCAATTTCCCTTTGAATTTAAAGTCTCGTGTCAGACTTATGACTATAAGAACGACAACCAAAATTTGAAGCTCTTTCCGTTGACTTTGAAAGATTCAACAATGCGCTGGTTTATGGCATTGGGTTTTGGTAGTATAACATCTTGGGGGGAAATGGAGACTGTCTTCTTGCAAAAATACCAGAGTTACTGTAGGGTAAGTGATCATAAGGAGGAGCTATTTAAACTGAGACAAAACAAGGACAAAATTTTGGAGGATTATCTCGATAGGTTCCTCTTCCTCTCCAAAAGATGTGGAGAAGCGACCATTAGCGTTGAGATTCAAAAAACATTTTTCTTAAAGGTCTTGATGATGACACTAGAAGAAATCTTGATCTAATGGGAAAAGGTGATGTATCTCAACTAACCCTTGAGGAAATATGTGAGTTATGTCGTAATTTCTCCCATACTTAGGGAGGAATCTGCAAAACCAATCTTTTTAAAGGGTCTAACGAGATAGGTAAGCTCCACGAGGAAATAGAAAATATGAAAACAAACATTCTCGTCTAGTTGAATACCACATTAGATGGTATACAAGATAAAACTCACAACCCTGAGACCTTGTCAATTTATTGTCCAAGGTGTCAGAATAAACACCTACTGTGCGAGTGTCCTTTAGATAAAGTCAATGTTTGTCAACTTTGTGAGAAAAACCATCCAACAAATTAGTGTGAACTTCTGTCTGATATCAAGAATACTAAGAAAAAAATAATTCAGGTTGAAGAAGAGATAAATTCCTTAAATCAACGTCAGGGATGTAGCTTCTCTTATGGACATAATTCCAATCCTGCATGGAGACCGCAAAATAACTGGGCTCATAATCAATGGAATCCATCTTGGAATCAGTCACCTCCACCACAACCTAACTAGGGAACACCGTATTGGGGATGCCCCAAATGGGAAAATCACCCATGGGGAAATCAATAGTGGTCAAATCAACCCCAACAAGAGTGGTACCATCAACATGCTGCCCCCCAATGGAATCGGGCACAAAATCAGTTTTATACTGAACCTAGGAGGAATCAACAACAAAATTTATTACCTCTAGGTCAAAACACTCCTCAGAATGAGAAGGTGAACCAACCTTATCTTCCAGCACAACCGCTCCCTAATCCTAAGAATAATCATCAGAATACACCAGTCTATTCTATCGAACATGAAAATGTTACGGGGCTCAATGCAATACACTTTGGAAACGTGCAGTTGCACTCTAGTTGAACTCTTCAACCTCCCACAATTGAGGAGATAGTGGAGGAACCTGAGCCTAAAATTCCAATAAAATACACGTTGTCTAATTAGGATACCACTCCTAAAGAAAAAAGAGCCTTTTTCAGCGGCAGGGGCTGCTGACTTGTCTCAAGGGGAGGAAGATCAGTCCTTAAGTCAACATAAGAAGGATCATATTTCAAAGGAGAAAAGGATGGCACCATATCCGAAGCGTTTAAAGTCCATAACTCTGGAAGATACTTCAGAAGTATCCTTGGCTTCAGAAACCGCGTTAATTTAGGAGATTAAGCAACTGCAAATTGAAGTTCCTTTATTGTAAGCAATAAAGGATATTCCTAAGTTAAACTAATTAATCAAACAACTATGTATCAAAACGCCAGGAAGGAATCTAAAAAAGATAAATACTGTTCATATCGATGGTTATTTAGCTGATTTTCTATCTGGAAAGACTATTGCTCCAAAATACGATGATCCTGGGAGTCCACTTATAACCATTACAATCAACAAGGTAGCAATACCAAATGCACTAGTGGGTCTAGGGGCAACTATTAACATGATGACTATGGATGTAATGGAAAAATTAGGTTTAACTGATTTACGTCCTACAACCACAGTCTTACAAATGAAAAATCATTCTATAGCCATCCCAAAGGGCGTCATTAAAAACATCCTTGTCAAAGTTGATGGATGGGAATATCCAGTCGACTTCCAGGTAATCCAGTCGCTTACTCCTAAGGATAGCTATCATATAATTCTTGGAAGACCTTGGTTGGCCACGGTTGTTGCTAAGATTGATTGTAGGGAAGGGGGAATGACCATTTCGCATGGTCAAGATAGTAAATGTTTGTTCTTATATCCCCTTGCTAAGCCTACTAAGCATAAAAAGGTTTGGGTTGATGAACCTATGGAAACCAATGGTTCAGACAGTTTAGCCTCCCTAGCCATGATAGTAATTAAACAACATGGGGAAGAACTAGAAGAAGAGTTAGTAAGCGACTTTGCATGACTTGATATAACCCCAAACAAGGAAGAAATGATGGATTCTCCAAGGATTCTTGGGCAACCAATTGATATAAGCGGAATGGAGCATAGTTATGCTACAATGGGAATGCCTTGTCCCTTAGCAAATATGATTCCGAGAACAAGTCATTTCTTTGAAGACATCACGAGCTTTCATCGGCTTATACCTCATAGTTTTCCTCTCAACATGTTGTTGTGACCTATGTATACTGTCACCTCAGTCCATCCTGGAACAAAATCGATAATTCTATTACCAAGAAAAACTTTGAATATCAATAGTTGGCTGACAGAAACACAAGAGGAAAGGTTGTTTAATGTGTTGGTACAAAGGTCTAAAGATTTTTCTTGGGATTATATGGACATGAGGAGAACACACCCAAGTGTTTGTACTCATCACATTTACATTGACATCAATATAAGGCATGTTTGCCAGCCGCAGAGGAGACTCAATCCTCCATTAAAGGATCTAGTCAAAATTGAGATTGAGAAACTCCTTCGTGCTGGATTTATTTATCCAATCTCTAATAGTAAGTGGGTATCACCTATGGTGGTCATCCCAAAGAAAAATGGGAAGTGGAGAATCTGTGTAGATTATCGAGAACTCAATAAAGCCACTTATAGAGATTATTTTCCCCTACCATTTATTGATCAGGTTCTGGACAACTTGGCTAGGAGGAAATATTTCTTCTTTCTTGATGGATTTAGTGGTTACAATCAAATGCAGGTTACTCCAGAAGACCAAGAAAAAACCACGTTTACTTACCCATGGGGAACATTTGCATACAGAGTGCTTCCTTTTGGACTGTGCAATGCTCCAATGACCTTTCAGAGAGCCATTCTTGCCATATTTTCTACACTCGTTAATGACTGTGTCGAGGTCTACATGGACTATTTTACAGTCTATAGGTCAACATATGACGAAGCTCTTCAAAACCTAGATTGAGTTCTACAAGTTTTTGAGGAAAATAGACTATCCCTTAGCCATGAAAAATGTTTAATAATGGTGGAACAAGGAATAGTCTTGGGTCATCATATTTCCTTTGAGGGAATAAAGGTCGACCCTAAGAAAATTGAAGTCATCCAACAGTTGACTATCCCTCAAACTCAGACATATGTTTGAAGTTTTCTTGGACATGCTAGTTACTACAAAAGGTTCATAGAAGGCTTCAGTAAAATTATAGCTCCTATGTTCTCTCTTTTACAGAAAGAGGTAGAATTTGTTTGGACACCTGAGTGTTAGCTATCATTTGAAACCATAAAGGAAAAGCTTGTCTTTGCTCCCATTCTACGAGGAGAAAATTGGATTATTCCCTTCCATATCTATGTAGATGCTTCTGATGATGCTATTGGTGCAGTTCAGGGACAAGAAGATGAGAATGGGGGAAAGTATGCTATATATTTCATCAGTAAAAATCTTACTCTTGTAGAAAGGAACTATACAACAACAAAAAAGGAATTCCTGGCTGTTGTTCATGCCATAAAAAAATTCTGCCACTACATTACAGGGTATAAGGTTATAGTTTATATGGACCACTCAATTGTGAAGTACCTAATGAATAAACCCATAGTTAATGGTCAAATTATGAGATGGTTATTGCTCCTTCAGGAGTTTAATGCCACGATTCTTGACAAACCAGGGAAATATAATGTGGTAGCAGATTTTCTATCACAAATCAAACATGAAGAAGGTGACAGTACTCCTGTATAGGATGAATTCCCAGATGAAAATATGTTTGTAGTTTATGTAAAATCACCCTGGCCCGCATATATCGCTAATTATTTAGCTGCTTCAGAGGTACCCCTTGGATTCATGACTAAGAAAAAGAAGTGGCTAATCAAGGAAAGTGCCCCATTCAGATGGATTAATGGAATGTTATTTTGTTGTGGTCCTAATATGATCTTGAGGAGATGTGTAAGGGCGGATGAAACCTACAACATTCTAAGGGCTTGTCATGATGATCCTTCAGGAGGACACTACTCTGTGAAGAGAACTTCTCATAAATTCTTAGGCACCGGATACTATTGGCCCTCAATGCATAGAGAAATTAAGAACTATGTTCATAATTGTGATGAATGTCAGAGAGTAGGAAGACCAACTGCTTCTTCGGAAATTTCATTGCCGCCACAGGTAGTGCTAGAACCATTCAAGAAATGGGGTTTATATTTTATCGGACCCATAGATCATTCCTCTCAAGGGATAGAATACATATTGGTTTGCACTGACTACTTGATGAAATGGGTTAAAGTTCAAGCCTTACGTGTAGCTAGGGAAGAGCAAGTCGTGGACTTCCTCTATAATAAAATCTTTCTTAGATTTAGAGCCCCTTGAACTATTGTAACTGATCAGGGACCACAATTTATGTCTAAATTGCTCTTGGATTTTACCAACCTTTTTTAGGTAAGCCATAGGAAGTCATCCCCTTACCACCCTTAAGTGAACAGCCAGGTAGAATTAACTAATAGAGAGCTTGAAAATTTTTTAATGAAAACAATTTCTTCTGGAAGAAAAGACTGGGCTAGGAAACTCCCTAAAGCCATATGGGCATACAACACAACCTAGAAATCTACGATTAGATTGAACCCCTATGAGCTCATTTTTGGGAAGAAGCTTATTATTCCCATTGAGTTTGAACTACAAACTCTACGAACAGCTATGGAACTAGGTCTGGATTTAAAATGAGCCCAAGTTGAACGAGTTCTGCAACTAAGTGAATTGGATGAGCTTCACTTAGACGCCATCCATCAAACTAAACTAATCCAACATCAACGAAAAGTGTGGCATGACAAACATATTAAGGAGAGGGGGTTTCATAATGGAGACTAGGCCCTGTTATTCGATTCAAGATACAAAGATCATAAGGGAAAGCTTAGGACTCATTGGTTGGGACCTTATGAGATTGATGAAGTCTTTTCAAACAGAACTATTCAGTTGAAACCAATCGATGGTGACACATGAACCCTCTTAGTTAATGGTCATCGGTTACATGTCTACCATAAGCCGATCAATAAGGAGGAATTCTTGAGAATGGTGGAAATGCAGGGCGAGGTCCAATGTGTTGACTCAGCCAAGGAAAAGTCTATCTGGTAACAATGTTGTATTATTGTTCAAAAATAAATTAAAAATAAAAATAAAAAATAATATATTATAAATTCAATAATGTGCAATAAAGGGACATGTATGCCAAGATATTTTCCTCCATTAAATTTTTCTTCTTCTTTTGGACTTGGCTAATTTTTGTTCCATTTTGTAGGACTTCTTAAAAAGAGGAAAATAACTTTCGAATTACCCTCCAAAGATGCTCTAGAATGTTATGATCTCGGTGCCAGATGCTCTGGAACTTGATGGTCCTCATGCCCGATGCTCCGAAACTTGTGCAAAACTCATCATGTCGAAGAGGCATTCTGCACTAAGGTCTAAAGCTCTTGAAGTTCAAAATTATTTATCATATCACTCCACTTCCATTTCGCTGCTGCTTTGGTTGTATCTTTCAGCGATGCTCTGGAACCCTCATTCCGTTGCTGCTTCGGCTGCATCTTTCGGCGATGCTCTAGAACCTTCATTTCATTCCACTCTAGTTGCACCCCACACCGATGCTCCAAAACTTATGCACTAGTTTCGAGCACGATGTCAAATTGTGTGCTTTAGAACTTGTTCATTCGTATTCCACCACTTTTTAAAAAAAAATTCAAAAATTTTGTGATTCTTTCATTAGTATATCTTGCACACTTGTCTTTCTATTTTTTTTTTTCATAAATAAATCTGCCAAGTACTATAGTCATCATTGATGGCTCCATCATCCATAAAATTCTACATCCATATCATAATAAATTCGTTGTCACCTCAGCCAATGCCTTCACATCATCCTGTCAAATCTGTAAGGTACTAGATCTTTGAATGATCACATAACGCAAGTAAGTATTAATTTTCGCTTTAAGTAGGTAGTTATTTTTGAATAAAGAATAATTAATTGGCACAAACTTCATTCCCAATTTAGCAATTTGTGCTACTCGGCGATCAACTACTTGTATGACAAAGCCTTTCACATGCCTCCATGTAGATTGGAAATCATTGCATTGTAAGTTGCAAACAAGACAAAAATTGAGTTCAGAAGCAATATTTTTAAAAAGTGTTGTGTGAAAGCTTTGTGTTGTAATTGAAATCTTTTACAGAGTGGGGAATAAGGAAATGGGAGGTGGTAAAATAAAATAGAGCCGAATTCAGTAGAAAAACTGTTAGGGTTGAGTAATATCTCAAGGTTCTTCGAGGAAGCAGGGTGGTTAAATTTTATCAAAAAATTTGAGGGCTACAATGAAAATCTGGTGAGCTCTTTTGCAAAAAAATACACAAATGGCAAGGTGGTACTTCATGGGAAGCAATTTAAGGTAAGTCCCAAAATTATTTCTCGCTTATCAGGATTAGAGAAAGCGGGCATAAAAATAAAAGAAACCTCTCAAATTACATACCAGAAATTATTTGAATTATTTGTTAGAGGCAGACCCACACCCAATGGTAGTAATGAGTATCAGGGGACAAAATAAAGGGTTCTAGATAACCGCCATATTAGAACCCTGGGGTACTGTCATTGCATGGATTATAAAGTATTTCACTTGTGAGGGTTAGCTAACTGTAGTTGTAGGACCTGCCTTCTATATCTTAACTCATTTGCATCACGGAAGGGAGGACCCTACTCTTAGAGTTAATATGCCTGAATTCTTGTCTGACTCCCTAAAAACTTCCATAGAAAGGTATAAAACAGGGACTGGGCCTTTGAAACATCATGGTTTGATTCAGTTGATCTGTAAGTACCACTTCTGCAAGAAACCTGAGGGAAAATGGGAGTAGTTTTTAAAGAAAATTGAGAAGCCTGCAATCACAAGGATAATAGAATCAAGGGAACCATCCCACTAGGCTATTCCACCGTCTGGAAAAATTTCCCCTAAGGGCTCTCGAGCTTCGGAAGCTCCTAATCCCACTACTCCTGGTGAGGATTTGCCAAACTTCCTTGGGGATGAATTTAAAACCCCTGATTTATCAGAATAGGTTGAGCTTGTTTATTCTGGTTTGAGTAAGCCTAGAAGAAAAAGAAAAGGGAACAAAATAACACCCATCACCTTCCAAAATCTTCCTCCATTAAGAAGAAATAAGCTTTTAGCTTCTGAATCCTCCGAAACCCCAATACAAGGTGTTAGAACCAAAAATTTCCATCATGAAACTAAATGATTTTTCCATTTTGAACCTAATATTTTCACTATCTTTCTCACAAAAAATCATTTACTGCCTCTTACAATGCTAAGAATGGCTATGTTACCCCTATTAAAATTCATTTTCCTACCTTTGTCATGAAATAATTTCTTTTTCCCCCATTCATAATGTTAAAATTTCTTGTGCCGCCACCGTTTACCCTTCATAGCCTTTTAGCGCTATACCGTGGCCTTTTGCAAAGTGGCCTACAGTATAGCAGTTGATGAGTAGTTATAAGAAATGTTTACCACTACACCAGAGGTAGTCATTGGCAGACCGATGGTTATGCGGTGGAGGTTAAGCTTGGCGATCATATAAGCACTACCGCTACACCGTGGCCAGTTAGGATGGAGACCGTGGTGGCACGGTAAGCAGTTAGCAAAGACATCGAGGCAATGGGAAGCAGTTACCGCTATGCTGCTGGTAGTCAAGCCACAGACCGCAGTAGCATGTTGGCGGTAAGTCAACAACGAAGCAGCGGCCAGAAGTAGCCACCGTGGTACCGCACACGGTTAAACCATAGACCGCGGTAACAGTTTGCAAGCGGCGAAGGAAGCAGTCAAAGAGGTTACCGCAATACCGTGGGGGGCTCCAATGAAGATCGCAGTAGCACGGTAAGCTGCTAATAGTTAGCAACGCGGTTACCATGATACCGCAACTAGTCAAAATGATAACCACGGTGACGCGGTGAGAAGAGACAGACATTGAAGTGGCGGTGATGGTAGCTACCACCATACCATGACCGACCAGAGAAGGAATCACAGTGATGCGGTAGACAGTTAGTGTGGTAGTAAATGCTGGCACCACCATACCGTCGGGGGGACAAACACTGACCGTGGTAAGCCGATAGAAAGGAGGGTTGTGGTAGTGAGCAGTCACCGCGATATCGCGGCTGGTCAACATGTTGACCATGGTAGAGCAGTGGGAATATGAGGAAGATTTGCAGCAAAGTAAAATAATATAAAACGTGGGTAAACTATAATGAAAACTAGAGGCGGTATAAAGTTATAAAGTAAAATCAAAAGCAATTATAGTTAAAATATTTAATTTTTCGATAAGGCAATTCAATTAAATATTCTAAATTTTGTTGTTGAATGTAAACGGATGTAACAGGAATATGAAGGGTCGTGACCCTTGAGATGTAAGGTATTAATATTTCAGAAAATTAGTTAGACAGGGGAGGAGGTAGTAGTTAGACAACAGGAATTAGATTTCTAAAAAAATATGGACTGGGAATGCATACAATGTACAAAGCCTTTCCTAAAATAGAATCAATGGAGATAAATGTCTTAATTGGTGATATTCTTTTGGTGTTCAGTTGTTGTGTTGTATAGACTCGTATTCTTTATTTTGGTTGTCTCCAACTCGAAATCTTTTAATCATCTAAATCAGCATATCAAGTATATCTCTGGTTTATCAAAATGCACTCTCATTTTGTGTGATTTAATTAACTGGTGTTTGCAAGTCAGAATTAAAATCTTTTAATAAGTCATAGTGGCTTTAAGATTTATTTTGGATTGTTGAAGTAGAACCTGATAGAGAAAAATTCCAACAATGTTTATGCAAGTCATAGACTTAGTAAAGTTTTATGCCAGCCATAGAATTTTCAGAGTGCCTAACAACTAGATTTTAGCCAATAAGAGGAAACACATATCATTTTGACTCCATTGCCCATGTGGATAGAAGGCACTGATCTGCCACAACCCCGAGATACAAATTCATATCAAACAATTTATTCAAAAACCTTTCATTTGTGCAGTAGGAGTAGGAGTAGGTGTAGTAATTTTATCTGTCCACTACCCCTTGCCATTGTGGATAGATTGATCAACTACGAAACACATTTAAATTTGCATCATTCATTAGGTACACCCGCCTAGGTTTAGCAGATCCCTAAGAGTAGAAGGTTCAACTATACTGGTTGGCCTTGTTAGTTGGCCAATAGCATTGTGAGAGCTTGGCAACCTCTCATGGTTCAAACCTACATTTTTGAGACCCAACAAATTGGTGACTTTGTTGGGGAATTACTCAGGAATATTTTTCAGCCTTTCCATTTATAGAGTGAACAAAGTTTCACATTTTTTTTGGAGATTCTGCTAGGTCAAACCAAAGCAATATCATAATCTATTTCATTTTCCTACTTTTGGAAAATTAGGTGGTGACTCTATTTTAATTTGATACATAACGCATGGATGTTGTGGAGTAGTAACATTTTGTCAAGATGTCAGGAGTAGAAAGAAGACACCGGTGAATGAAAGATTTTGAAGAATTGGAACAACAAAGGTTATACTAGAAACGAAAAACACGACAAGTGGAACAACGACTGTTGTAGTTGGGAGTCGAATGTGTTCCAAATACATCACCAAATAGGCGATCATACAATGAGAATGGATACACAAATGCTAGGAGATCTTGGACACCACGAACACCACATGATGCAACTGAGAACTTTGGTAATAAAGGTAATGTACTCTATTCGCAGCAAAATAATGTTGATGAGTATACTTAGATTCAAGAGAGAGGTACTAGTCTGGTGCATGCCTTTTTCAACATGAGGAGATATAAGGGAGAATCTGTGACTTCTTTTTACAACAAGATGGTAGACATTTGTATGCAATTACCTCCTCATTTTAGGCCAACAAGACTCACATTTGTTACACAATTGTCAAAAGCAGTTGAGCCTAAATCAATTTATTGGTCAGAGTCACTAAAGCAGCAAGCCTTTAAAGTAGTGAATGAATTTATTGATTCCATGCTTGAGACAAGGTATATGGACACTATCAACAATGAATCTAATAGTGATATCATGAATGATCAAATAATGCAGCCAATGGAGGATAAATGTGCAATTGAGATTTTCAATGACAATTGTTCAGATTTGGAAGATGGTGATGAAATGGGTGGTCAACCATACATATTGTATGAGGACTACAATGATGAAGATGTTCTTGAAGATACACTTCATAAGGAATATATTGGTGATAAAGTAAGCAAAGATGAAAAAATTGTGCCCTCATTCTCAGATCAATACCATGGTGACACAACTAATGATGAGGAAGAATACATGGGAGAAAGCTTTTGTGAGGGCCAAGATGATGAAAATATAGAAGAGGTAAATGAAGAAGAAAGTCCACTTGAAAAGGAACATATGGCATATTCACTGGCAACTGATAACCATGGGGACCATCATGAGGATCTTGATTTGCAAAAAGGAGATATTTTCAGCTCTTATGGAGATCAAGAAGATGGAGAAATAATAGAAGATATGGATGAAACATGTTCACTCAACAGTGAGCAAGTTTCAGATTTGTTAACTCTTGAATACTAGAAATATGCACACAAAGATGATTCTGAGGTTTTGGGTCCAACTTGCATTTTCTTTGACAGTGAGAATACTTTGTATAGTGATTCAAATAACCCCATGTCCATCTCTCACAGTGATGAAATTTTTGAAGCTGATCATGAATCTATTTGTGTCCAAGAAAAGGTATGTGACTTGAATGATTTTTGCTTGCAAGAAAAAGATATTGGTTTGCATGTTATTGATGATGAGTGTCCAACATTTGTTGGTTCAAGTATGTATGAGGATGACTGTATGGATCAGAGGTATGTGTCAATGCCAACTAGTGATAGAAAAGAAACGAAAAATAATTTTGATTTGATTGTTTCAAAAAGTATTGGTGAGATAGAATATTTTGTTTTCCAAGAAAAGCATTCAGATTCTCAGGTCCCAATACAACTTCTTGATCATTTAGCAACATATGATAGTGAGCATGCCTATGAATGTTTTATTGAATGTGGATACACTTTGTATGTTGAGGGTGACAAAGATTTATTGAATAATGAATTGGAGAGTGGTGTGTGTCAGGTTGAATACAATGACTTTCTGAAGGTTTTCAATGATAGTGCATGTAACAGGGCAGGTGGAATGGATAGTTTCAAAAGAAACCCGATGAGCTTTGATCAGAACAATGATAGAGGAAAGTGCAGGTTTTTGTTTGGGGGGGCCTGGGGCCATCCTTTATGGTTAAATTTTTGAACCATTGCAGGTACAGAGGATTAGGGGTTGCCAGTGCATGGACAATTCTTAGCAAAACCTCTTTCAAAAATTATTTTCCATGCACAGTAATGTTAGGAATCTTTGAAGGGTCTGGGTTTTCCAGTACATGGACATTCTTAGGAATTCCCTTTTTGAAAGTATTTGTTTCTTTCCATGTACAGTAGTATAGGGTTTCCCATTCTCCATTTGCTCCATCTTTCATGTCCTTCACTTTTCATTCCCTCCATTGGCCTTCATTTTCATTCATGTCTTGGTTTGCTCTACCAAAGATACTCTGGGTTCTTGCAGTGATCTACAAAATCACTCATCCCCAATAAGAGCCACTGTTAGAACCAAAAATTTCCATGATGAAACTAAATGATTTTCCCATTTTGAACCTAATATTTTCATTATCTTTCTCACAAAAAATCATTTAATTCCTTTCACAATGCTAAGAATGGCTATGTTACCCCTATTAAAATCTATTTTCCTACCTTTGTCATGAAATAATTCCTTTTTCCCCATTCATAATGTTAAAATTTCTTGTGCTGCCACCATTTACCCTTCATAGCCTTTTACCGCTATACCGCAGCCTTTCGCAAAGTGGCCTACGATATAGCGGTTGATGAGTAGTTATAAGAAATGTTTACCGTTGCACCAGAGGTAGTCATTGGTAGACTAACTGTTATGTGGTGGATGTTAAGCTTGGTAGTCATATAAGCACTGCCGCTACACCGTGGCTGGTTAGGATGGAGACTGCGGTGATGCGGTAAGTGGTTACTACTAGCCGCTGGCAGTCAAGCCACAGACCGTGGTAGTGCGGTGGCGGTAAGTCAACAGCAAAGCAGTGGCCAGAAGTAGCCACCACGGTACTGTGCATGGTTAAACCATAGACCGTGGTGATCGTGGTAACGATTTGCAAGCAGCAAAGGAAGTAGTCAAAGAGGTTATTGCGATACCGCGGGGGGCTCCAATGAAGACCACGGTAGCATAGTAAGCTGTTACCAATCAGCGACGCGGTTACAGTGATACCACAGCCAGTCAAAATGATAACCGTGGTGGTGCTATGAGCAGAGATAGACAACGAAGTGGCAGCGATGGTAGCTACCACCATACCATGACTGGCCAAAGAAGGAACCGCAGTGATGCGGTAGACAATTAGTGTGGCAGTAAATGCTGACACCGCCATACCGCCAGGGGGATAAAAACTGACCGTAGTAAAGCGATAGAAAGGAGGGTTGTGGTAGTGAGCAATCACCGCGATACCGCGGTCGGTCAACATGTTGACCATGGTAGAGCGGTGGGAATATGGGGAAGATTCACAGCAAAGTAAAATAATATAAAACACGGATAAAGGATAATGAAAAATAGAGGCGGTATAAAGTTATAAAGTAAAATCAAAAGCGATTATAGTTAAAATATTTAATTTTCCGATAAGGCAATTCAATTAAATATTTTAAATTATGTTGTTCAATGTAAACGGATGTAACAAGAATATGAAGGGTCGTGACCCTTGAGATGTAAGGTATAATATTTCAGAAAAACAGTTAGATGGGGGAGGAGGTAGTATTTAGATTGTAGGAATTAGATTTCTAAAAAAATATGGACTGGGAATGCATACAATGTACAGAGCCTTTCCTGAAACAGAATCAATGGAGATAAATGTCTTAATTGGTGATATTATTTTGGTGTTCAGTTGTTGTGTTGTATAGACTCATATTCTTTATTTTGGTTGTCTCCAACTCAAAATCCTTTGATCATCTAAATTATCATATCAAGTATATCTCTAGTTTATCAAAATGCACTCTCATTTTGTGTGATTTAATTAACTAGTGTTTGCAAGTCAGAATCAAAATCTTTTAATAAGTCACAGTGGTTTTAAGATTTCTTTTGGATTGTTGAAGTAGAGCCTGATAGAGAAACATTCCAGCACTGTTTATGCAAGTCATACACTTAGTAAAGTTTTATGCTAGCCATAAAATTTTCAGAGTGCCTAACAACTAGAGTTTAGCCAATAAGAGGAAACACATATCATTTTGACTCCATTGCCCATGTGGATAGAAGGCACTAATCTGCCACAACCCAGAGATACAAATTCATATCAAAAAATTTATTCAAAAACCTTTCATTTGTGCAGTAGGAGTAGGAGTAGGTGTAGTAATTTTATCTATCCACTACCCCTTGCCATTGTGGATAGATTGATCAACTAGGAAACACATTTAAATTTGCATCATTCATTAGGTACACCCGCCTAGGTTTAGCAGAGCCCTAAGAGTAGAAGGTTCAACTATACTGGTTGGCCTTGTTAGTTGGCCAATAGCGTTGTGAGAGCTTGGCAACCTCTCGTGGTTCAAACCTGCATTTTTGAGACCCAACACAGGGTAAGGAGAGAATTTCAATGAAGAAAAATCCTAAGCGACCACCTGAGCCCATAGAAATTTTAGAGCTTGCCAGTGAAGAGGAGGTACCCCTAGGTAAAGAAGATTCAGGTGAAGTATTTCCTTCCCACTCTGCACATATGGAGGAAATCTTCACTGATGAGATTCAAGAAAGAGAACTTGAGGGGGATGACGATGTGCCAAGAAATTTTTCCCCCATTGTTAATCAAATGGTCGAGACAACTGAAACAAGTAGTGCCATTGCAAAGTTAGAAAAGTGTGAAATAGAAATTGATGATCTACAAAGACAATTGTCCAAAGGTAATGAACTGATAGAATTGTAAAAAGAAGAATTGACTGTGCAAATAGTTATAATAAATAAAAGAGATCAAGAAATACATGGCTTGAAGCTTCAATTACAGGAAAAGGACTCAATAATCTATAAGTTACAAGAAAAAATGCAAGAACTAAATCAAAAGCATAAAACTTATAGTGTTGACATTGCAAACAAATATACATAAATTGAAAGAATAAAACAAAATTTTGTGCTTATGCTCACAGCCTTTAAAAAGGACAAGAAAACAAAAACTAAAGAGTTGAATGCTTCCATTAGCAGGGTTGTGGAACTAGAACATGACTTGAAGGAATGCACTATAAAACCTCAAATGGAGTCCAAAGAAATTCAAACTGACCCAGTTGTAATTGATTGGTTCCAGATACTCATTCCACCTCTGCTAATGAAATGGATGGAAAAGTGTTACTTCCTCAGGAATGTCCAAGCTGAAAATTACAGGCTAAAGAAGGAACTGGTGCTCCTGAAGGAGTCATTTCATAGGGCCTACAAAGGAAAGCATGATGCATGTCAACTAGTGAATTGTTTATTAAATTGTAGAAGGTCATCAAGATTTTACTCCATGTTTTTGAATGAACAATGGCTAAGATGGAAATTGTTTAGGATCTACAATGATCAGCCCTATGAGCCCAATGATAAATATTTTGTTAAAATATATGTAGATTCAACCCCTGAAGACCAAGATCTAATTTGTGAATTATTTTTGCATGACTTATTATTAGAAAATCACATAAATTTCTTTATCAACTTGTTCATTGGAGAGGTAGAACTGAGAGAATTTATCTCCACCATGAGGAATCAAATTCATTGGAAGGATCAGACAAGAGAGTTTGCACAGGCAGAAAGGATAGTGGGTCTCCAAATAAGGTCCCCGAATTCAAGGCCTCATGGTTTCAAAGATACATTTTTGTCTCTCCTTGTTAATGATAAGATGAAGGAAAGATGTGATAACAACCTCAAGCTGTGTTATGATAATTTCATGGAAAATGGACAGAATTTTATTGGAAAAGCATGGCATGCTTGCAAAGAAAGATTCACCCCACTACGAGCTCACCTCTTAAGAAAAGAGAGGTCATTTCCCCTCTAAATATTAGGTGGTCATTCAGAAGAGCAGATGCCTTAGTTAAAATCCTAAGAACTCTTAGAACAAAATGGATGGGAATGAAATATAGACCTCCTTTGCTACTCAATCCACCTCCGGCCTTCAATATTTCAATAGATCAGAATGACATACTTTTCAATGAATGGAGGGAGAGTGTGATATTTAACAAAGGGTTCATTTATGACCCTGAAGCTTTTGATGCAACAACAAGGGAGGCACATGATCTTAGCGCCCTATATGAGGAATAGAATAGGACTCAGGGGTTTAACTATGGAGCAGGAGGACCTGCCAGAAATTAGGTAGGGGAGGAAATGATGAGGTAAAAATAACCTCATCATAATAAAATCTAGAAAGCTTACTTTTACCAACTCAATCCTAAGCCTGTTCCAATTTATTAAACTTTAGGAGAAATAATTGCTTATTTTAAGGAAAATTATGTTTTCTTTCTTTCTTTTGATCAATTGAGGAAATTTGCTAATGCAGGTTTAATGAGTTGACTTGAGTGTTGTTGTAGGAAATAATTGGTCATCGAGCAGCTGTTGCAAAAGTTGAACTAGCACGTGCCTCAAGGGTGGTAAATAATAGATGTTGCGAACCTACTCCTGAATACCAAGATGATGCACCGAGGATTTAGTTATGTTCTTTAAAATTCTGTTATCAAAACTTCATGGCTCTTCTCAAGCCTTCTATATGTTTATGAGCTTTAGAGACATAATATTTAGTTTTAAGTTGTCAAATAATTTTTCAATGGCTATCCACGCCATCTTAAATTTAGGATTTAGTTATAATTTATCTATAAGAATGTAATTTCAAAAGTGATGAATAAGACAAAATAAGTATCATTATGTTGTTCACATAGTTTCTAAAATACTGTTGAAATGAGTTACCTGATTTCTGTCTATTGGTAAACTGTTGAATTATGAGTGATGATGACTATTCGTAATGGATAGACTCCAGAACTTGTATCTTATGTGATTTAAGGATGAAGTGTTAACCCACGAGCTAGCCACTCGAGGGAAGTTAGTTAAATAGATAAGTATTTTACTGTTCTTTTGTTCATTTGTTTAAAGTTAGATAACTATTCAGTAGGAGGTAATTACGTTTGTTAAGAGTTGAGTCTGAAGTTTCGGAGCACCATTTTTTTTAATTAGTATGAGTTATTTTTCATAGTTGATAAAATCCTTTACTGTTTAAAAGATGTTTCATTGTCTGTTCACTTAGTTTTCTGCTTCCGTAGTATATCAGTTTTTTAGTTTGCTTGTTTCTATGCTTTCTAGTTTGGTTGTGTTGCTTTCTAAATTAGTTGTCTTATGCTTTTTAACTTAGTATTTCTAGTTTTTCTTAGAGTAATATTATTTTCTAGTTAAATAGTAATGGCCTTAGGTTAAAATTGATTCCAATAGTTTAAGGTAAAACATAAAATATAAAATAATTTATCCAAATCATCTTCTTCTGCAAACTGCCTTGGACTCTGCCCGGTCGACTAATTGATATTCAATATTCTAAAGTAGTAGGACCTAATGATAGTCTATCAATAGGTGTCTTTCTGACCACCCTAACCACAATAAAATGATAATTTTTTTTATAAGATTTTAGATATAAGTATAGGACTCATGTCTCGATGTGATGCATGTTTTTTTATAATTTTTTCCCAAGTAAATAATTAATTATGAATTTTTTATTACAAATTTTAAAAAATATAAAAACTCATATGTCTGACCACCTTAACTTGGTCAAAACTTCATGAAATTCATTTTTTTTAATCATATAGTATGTGAAGCAAAGAATGTGACACATGTTTATATTAGAAAAATGTGATACCGATTGAAAGGTATAGATGTTTTTCAATCAACCTACCAATCAGGACTTTAGTCGTAATTCAAATAGAAAATGAATAATAAGTATTTATTAAATTCAAAGTAAAGCATAATTTATATTGGTGGAAAGCTGAGAATCTCCTTTAAAAACCCTTTTCATTTCATCAATTTTTGGTAAAACAAAAGTCGTCGGCCACATGGGCCATCATATCACTTACATATCACCACTTTTTGGCCCATCATGATCCTGCACATACCCCATAGGTTTTAATCCTTGGATTATAGTTCAACCTTTAGTAATCACTCCTAGAAGAAGAATTATTCACCCTACACCACTTCCACTATGACCTCCTCTAATGGAAAACCAAAAACAAGTCCCTCTATAGCTTCATAAATTTAAATAGCGGTACTCAATTGAGTTCCATATTTTATCGAACTACTTGGGACCCAATTTATACCAATTTTCACTAGAGAAGACTTCAAAATTCTAGCTGAGTATCTATAGGATGTATTGCATTTTGTCACTAAGAAAATATGGTTCTTTGATATAACTTGTAACCTCTTTTAAAGGTAACATTTTATATTATTACTAATCACCTTCCCATAATTCCATTACTTCATATGGGATTCACTAGGTTATAGAAAAGGGAGAGAAAGCTTCATTGTTAACAACTTACTACCATAAACAAAATACATCAAGAAGTGGTGACTGAATTTAACAAAGGTTTAATAAAACTTGGTAAAGGATGCATGCCTTCAAAAAACCTCCATTTGAAATAAAATTTGTGTTTTATATTAAATTCTTCAAATCATATTAAATTTAGGCATGATGATACACTCATTAGAAAGACAAACCCTGTATGCAACATATGAGTTAGCAATTTGAATAGAGAACAATTTGATAGATTTTGGAAGGCTACCACTAATCACACTCTTACCCATGTTCCCCAAAGTCTCACACCCAACATAGATTGATTCCTTGAGCTCAATCATTCCACAATAACTTTTCAAGCTTCTCAACCCATTTATGTTTACTAGTCTAATCCTACATTTATGCCTCTAAATTCAAGATTATATGAATAACATAATTAGGATATTTTTAAATGATATTATTATTTTTAAAATGAAAAAAGTTGCATAACCCATGCCACCATACCAAAATATTTAAGTACAAGACCTTAATACTATCCAAATAGATACTATTGCCAACCTCACTATTATAACCAAGCTCTTGTTCAAAATTAATCCCAAATTGAACCAAAAAAAATAAAAAATCCTATGGACATCCATTACAAAAAATTACACTACCACATGAGAGATCCTAGATCTCAAGGAAAATAAAATTTGTAGAATATACTAATATTTTGTGCTTCACATGTAATATTTCTCACACTTCTAAAACTTTCCTAATGGGAAACCTACAATAGAAGATTTTTTCACAAAGACAATCTACCACTATGCAGGGGGTTCCACAATGGAAGTGTTTATTTAAATATTTGGGAATACAAAGTGCAATTCTTAAAGCTCAAAATCAATAATGTCCTTAGAACAAGACTACATTTTCTTTAAACGTGTCTTATTTTCTTATATGGAAGAAAAGGAATTATTGTTAACAAATATTGGTTCTACTCTCATATTTCCTTTACTGTAATCTAATTATTTTGCTAGATGTAAAAAGAGGTTCATATAAGGCCAAAATCAAGAGCCATGACTCAATTCTATGACCCAAAGTATGACTATTTCTTTGAATTGTAATATCTCCAAAATTCTTAGTCAAAACATAAAAAATCTAAATAAGTATTCTAAATTATATCAAGTGTAACCTTCTTCAAGGATGAATAATTATTTTATTGAAGCGTAAAGATATCAAATAAATCTAGACAACCTAGTAAGAGAAGAAATTGGAGCAATTAGAAAAGAAAACCACAATTTTTTATCATTGAAAACACCAAAATATTGAGAAGGGGGGTGAATCAGTATGCTTCAAATTTCAATCCTACTTAATAAATTTTGATGCTAAGTTATACCAATTAAGAATTCATCTACTTAATTAAAACAAGAAAGAAGACAAGCATCCACACAAGAACATAGTTGACACCTTATTTACATGGAAAACCCCACTAGGGAAAAACCATGGTGAGAAATGCTACTAGGAACTACTATCCTAATCTATCCTCACAAGTTAATATCAGTTACAACTTTTTTCTAGGGATGCACTACAAGGAAGCTACTACTCCATGTTTATACAACTTTATTTTAGGGGATTTAGCCCAAGGAAGCTACTAGTCCCTAATTAAAATGAAAACAACTAAAATATGACTAAGTTTATGGCTTCAACCAACTAATAGTCATCAATTCTACATATTAGTTTTATAGAGGATCCTATCACACTCTTCTCATTCACTTATTCATCTTCGCACACTTCCATACTTCTCTTATCATCTTTTATCTTCTATATATATCATCTACATGCTTGCAAATACAAATTAAGTCAACCAAAAATAAGAAAATTTGAAACTTGTAGCATGTCAGCCTTTGCCTCCATTGGTGGTGTACACAAATTATGAAACTTTATTCAAATTTCTCTCAAATGAGTCAGCATGACCCATACAACATCTAAAAACAATCCATAAAATTTTCTCACACTTGAACTTGTGGTGCACATCATTAACATGCCTCAGTCACCCTCAACAAAAGTATATCTTCATAAGAAGACTTGAAACAACTGTGCAATACTGGAAACAAGAAAGATCTTCATGAATTGCATACCTTAGACACTATGAGACATGCAGAGTGTCCACACAAACTCATACAATTGAAATATGTGCAATCTTATGCTATAATAAGTATTCAAACACTTATTTGGAAGATGATTAAGCATCTAAAACCAATTATATCAATTTGTCAAGTTTGAAAAATTAACTTGTGTAGCAACAAATCACTTGAGTCTTCAACATAGCATGCATTAGATGACACTGAATATGTCCTCAAAACTGCTTGGGCAAACCTCCATGTCTGGAGGAATGTGAAGCACTCCAACAAGCCTTTTGAACCACTTTGCTCTATCGTAGCATAGACCAAAAATCTATCACTTCTAAATTTCTTTGTAGAAGGGATATTGGCGTGAAAATTTAGATGTAACACCTTCATATCTCCATCAACTTAACTTTTGTACCACAAGACTAAATATTTCTCTATTGAAGGATGCAAACCAAAATATTGTCTCTTCCTTAGAGTGTACACTATGAATTCCTTAGACAAAACATTCTCAACTTGCCACTGAGTGTAGTACACTAAAATAGAAAACTATCATTGTAGGAATACAAAAAGCACCTTAAGACATGTGTTCCCAACACCACATCATACTAAGAAAATAATATGACTGCTAATCTTCCATACACTGTAATGTTAACTTGCACCATTAGATATCTCTACACACAAGCAATCTCTAGAGAATATACAAACATAAACATACTTTAACATCAATGATAAACAAGCTTATCAAGCTGCAATAATCTCCCCCTTTATCATTGATGGAAAAATAAACTGATGTGCACAAACAGTCCCCCTTAGGTGCACATTTCTCCCCCCCTTTGACATCAAAGGAAAAGGGTAACAAAAATTTCTTTGTACATGCAAAACTTACAAGCTCTCTCTTAATCTATACAAATTCTACTCCATTTGGGATGAATTACAGTTACCTCATCAAAAGATATCCTTATATCTACTTATTTATCTACTCTGGATATACACAACAATGAAAAATGAGATTCTTTACGTCGAAAAACAAACATAACTCACTTGGATGCCAAAATATTCTTGTAAATAGACTTGAGCTACATCAAGTTGTGACATCTATAGGATTTTTTATCTCTCCCTAAGAAAATAAGACTATTTCAAAATGATTTGAATATGTATAAAAATATATAACTAATTTAGTAGCACAAGTTCATGCTAGAAGTAATTTACTAGATCAACTCAAAGGCATTTTGATCAACCAATCCATTATTTTGCATAGTTTTGAAATAGAGACAAGTAATCCCAAGCTTATGAAATTTTATTTCTCTGATATTTGAAATAAATTATTGTGTAATTCAATGATAGAATCTAGTGTTAGTACCACAATCATGCCTCAAAGAATTCCTAATATATTGGAGTTAACTTGTCTATCAAATAAAAATGAATCATGTAATTCATTGGTAAGAGAGTCCAAACCATATGAATCTTTAAAAATATTCCCCTCACCTTGTATGCTTACTTGAGTGTCTCCATCCCCTAGGATGCCATTGTCATTGATATCCCTCTAGTCTTTGTTGTTTTCTTGTTAAGATATTTTATTGGAAACATATGATGATATTGGAAAGAGGCTAGGATTTTGGGACATCCCTTAACCAAATTTATCTTCAAACCTTGAAAATTAATAGGACATAATTTCTATTTTGAACCTATCTTCTTGTTCAAACCCTAAAATTTTTATGGTGAACCACCAAAAACATATACTAAAAAGGGAAAGAGGATTCCCCAAATAGGCCTCTAGGGTTTTTCACCCTAGAAGCACTTAGTGTAGGGAATGACACTTTTTCCTCTTTGTTGATATGTTCTTGGTGATTGCATTCAAAGGAAGGGATAGGGTTGAGCTAGGGTTTGTGATAATGTGTGTGATATGTAGCTAAAACTGAAATAAAATGATACTAAACTAATCTATGAAATGTAAACAAAGCAATGTAAACTAAATGTAAACTATATAACCTATATGTCCTAAATGAATGCAATATAGAAGGGAAACTAGAGAGTTGAGAACTTATGCACCTAGAAGTGTGATGTTGCAGATAAATGGTTCTGGAATATTTGGGAAAATTTCTAAAATGTGCAAAGGGACATTCCCGTCAAGTTGGTCGACCTAGTCCTCTTCCCCAAAAAAATTGTTGGAATAGGTTTCTTCCAAAAGGGTATCTAAATCCACAAAAATCTCCAAAAGGTAACCTCAAAGGGACTAGGTCACCATTGTTGGTGACCTAGTCCACTTCTGGGTTTTTGAGAATCTGGAAGTGGATGTTGGAGCCTTTGGTTTGCACTCTGGTTCCCGATAGGTGTCTGGTTTAGGTTCAACAAAAAATGGGTTGAAAGGGGTCTCCAAGCTTCAACTAGGGCCTTGTTGAATTGAATGAATTTTATGGGTTGAGAACACCTTCCAAGCACCTCAAACTTGTATACAAAAACACCAAACCATTTGTTGAAGATGTTTGCAATATGCATGAATCGGCTCCAATAGAGATTGCTAGTGTTGCCTTGTGCTTGAATGCTTGCTTAGGAATTTTTGAGTGTAAGAGTGTTTTTCAAGAGGAGTGAAGGTGAAAAATGAACTTGTTAGGGGGAAAAATGAGGATGAAAACCCTTATTTGTACATGCAAAACCCTAATTTTCTTGAAAATGACTTAGGATAGGCCGACCTTAGGGTTTGGGGGGAAAATTCCAGCAAGTTTTATGTTTTAATTTTGAAATTTATGCCAAAAAGGACTAGGTTGTGATGGGACTTTTAAAAAAAAATTCAAACTTTTGCCTAGTTTGGGGCGTGTCTATTCACCTTTCTTGATTGGGGGTCTAATGTTTAGGGTTTAGGGTTTTTTTAGCCATGTTGAAATTAGTTTTTATCAAATAAACCATCACGTTATAATTTTGTGTTGACCTATTATTATGGGTTGTCAGTCTTTTTAAGTTGTTCAGCTAAGCCTTATTTTTCATGTTGTTATCGGCTCCTTTACTCGACCTGTCAATTTTTCTCCACGTTCGGGTTTTATTTTTTTGATTTTTTGCCTAAATGGGTGGGTTTTCCCAGTGTTAGACTTTGGCCTAAAACTTCGTGCCTCCGAGGGTCTTTTCCCATTTTCCTAGTCGACCCCACTATTATAAATAACCTTTTTCCATGTGCAGATTGGAGAGACGTTGGATTAGAGGGTTCAAATCTAGACCATTCCTCACAGACCTCCCAAGGTTTCTTGTTGACATCACTAAAGTGCTATGAGGTATGCAAGATGCTGCCATCTATCACGTATAGTGGAGTGGGGCTTGTCCCGATGTGCCAGTAGTGACAAATGGGTGTCAAATCAATGACATTTTTTTAATGATGGGGATTAATTATGACTGTCCCTCACCGGCCTCACACAATCAAATTAATGTTTTCAATAATGGTACGAGGTGTGCGAGCTAGTGACACATTCCCTAGCTCCGCAATACAAGGTGGCTGGATGGGGCCCACTGCTGGTTCGCATGTCTTTGACTGTGGGGTATGTGACTGGCTGCTGGGTTCTCCAAGTGGTGACATGGGTTTTCAACGATCTTTGACTCGATCTAAGTCATCTGACATGCCAGGCTCTTATCACATCAACAGTCTAAATTCAAAAATTTTAATCCACCCATGTGATGACTATTTGCACTTTGCAAGTTACATTAATTAATGGCGCAAGTCTTTCAATGGATCTCATCATGTTTTCCATGTGTGCGAGTGGTATTCACCTAGTAATCATGATAGGTTGTATGCAGTTTTCCATGATAGGTTGTACGCAGTTTTCCATGAGTTTGTTTTATTTGCAAGTAATTAGTTTTCTTGCTGAGTTTTGAACTTGTGAATAGGATGGATAAGTCGATGGTTCCTGTTTCCCTATTATGAAGAAGCGCCAGGATGGGCCCGAAGAATTTGTAGCGGGAGGAGAAACCAATTGAATAAAGTAATATTCCTAGTGCTTTTGGGGTAGTTGTTGAAGGTGTTTGGTCCATCCCAACTTGAGCCAGAAGCAATTCCCACCTCAAGGGAAAGGTCATACAGGCTGAGGTGGTGGACTATCCAATAATAAGGGAATTCAAGGATGACTACAGGTTGGTCAGGGTTGAGATGAGGTTTGGACGTTACAAGTCACCTATTGAGCTTTCTGCTAGCTATGGAGGAGAAGGGTCCAAAACTGATTCAGACTACAATGATTACCTCATGGCCCTAACTAAGCTGGTGGGAGTGGTCACCTGTATTGAGGTTGTGTGGTTGTTCATGGTGCAAGGTGATGATATGGTCATTTGGGTTGTGCTTTTTTGTTTTTGGTGTTGTTTCTGCTATTCGGGTCGGATGTGGATGTGCCCATGGGTAATGCAGTGGATTTTGTTCTGTTCGGCTAGTTATAGGGGTGTAACCATTTTGATTCCTCTATTCATAGTATGGTTACATTTAATGATAGGGAATTTTGAAATGTAATCCAAATTTCATTTGGTAAAATGAAATTCGGTTGAAATCAACAATTGAGCTTGATGCTTGTTGCTCTCTTGATCTATAAAGGAGATTTCAAGGCTCATTGTTGTGGTCGGATTTTTTGAGTCCTTACATTTAAATAGTGTACAGTTAGAAAATATATTGCAGTATTTGGAAGGTTTTAGCTAGGAAGTCATCCTAGGTTGGGTATGCACATAAGATAAGTGTACTATGCTTTTTGTAATTATTGATATCAAAAGAAATCTAAAAATTTAAGACAATTGCTCTCTTGTGTATGTATGACAGATTGTGAATGAAGTTATCAATGGTTGTTTCATTCATCTTCAATGGTATATTTGAATGTGTGATTCATTTTCTTGCTTTAACTTAATGAGTTAATCAAATGCTTGAAAATGAGTTATAGATCTATGGTAATGTGCTTAGGATATGCTAAGGAGTATTGTTTTGAATACTAGAAAATATTATAATGTAAAGCATTATAAAGATAGTTCAATGATACCAGGGTTATGTTCTATGTGACTCTCGCCCAGTTGAATGAGGCACTAGTTAATTCATTCAAGATCCTTTTTAACATACAAAACTGTCACCCTAAATGTGTGGGTTTGAAGTCAACATTTTAAAATCAATTCTATCTCTCTTGAGATGCAAATTCACATTAAATTAGTTTTCCTAGCTTTAGATAATTTTTCTTACTCTGTGGTTTGCCAAAACCCTAGTAGATGGTATCTAGTTGCACTGATAGGAATGTATCTATGTATAGAAGTGTTATTGAGGCCTGGAGCATTTTTTATGAACACATATAGGAACACCCTCCTTGGTTTTATAGAGCCAAAAGTGTAGGAGATCTTAGTCTTTGATTGAATCTTGTTAGTTGGCCACTAACTTTGTGAATTCTTGAATATAGAGGTTGGTAACCTCTTAGAGAATTACGAAGCCTAGTGAGGAAAATTTAAAACTCCAACAGGTTGCCCAAAGTGGTGACCTAGTCCACTTGGGAAAATCCAAGTGGTGGTCAAGAATTTAATGATGATTAACAATGTTTATTAGCTTCGCCTCTTGAAACACACTTTAATCAGGCCTAAAATTACATTAAGGGGAAAAAATTAGCATTGAAAAGGGTTAATTTAGGGGTGATAAGCCTAGATAATTGTGAAAATGCATAAAAAAACTTTACAACACTATGTCATAAGGCTTAGGAAGGTGTAATAAGATGTTATTTGGGTGAATTATGTTGAAAGGGTCACTCAACTCTTGTGGGTTTAAGGTCAATGACTTTATGAAGATCGTTGAAAAGGTTAGAACTTCATACAATGAGTTAAACATGAACTTAATAAGAGTGTATGTTTCACTTCAATGGATGGAAAAGGTTGCACCCGAGGTTCACCGCTAAGCTCACCGAGAGATTCGAGAGTAGTAACGAACTCAAGAGAAGTCCGGACTAGTTTTGTTACTAGGAAAAAACAAGTTAGTGCAGGGCCACTACCTTCTTCTTCGTCAGAGAAGGTGAAATCCCCATAGATGAGGCAAGAAGGATAGGGGAAGAGGAGGAAATAACCATAGTAGATATGATCGAGGTGTTAATCATATCTATGGGCTTTTGGAAAGGTGGGAAATTTAGAATGGATGTCAACAAGGGTGGCTTAGCTGAAGGGGTTATGAACACCTGCACCTATCTAGTGTCAGATGAATTTGTACTCGCAGCGGAAGCCGATAGTGATACAATGCTGGTTTGAATGGAAACAAAGGGGAGGAGTGAGGAGGATGTGGTAGAAGGCCCTGATACAAGGGTGATCATCTCCTCTTCCTTCCTCTATGAGGTGGCCTCCTCAGCCAAGAGAACCTTTCACCGGTGCTTGTGTTCACACGCAAGGCAGTTCCTACGACTCTTAGAACTAGAGGCCGGAGGTTGCGAAGGAGCAGAAGGATCCTGCTCAACCATGGGAGTGTCCTCCATAGTTGTTTCCAGTGGAGGGACAAACTCCTGGTATAGGAGCAAGATGGACAGGTTCAAAGACAACAAGGGGAGTTGGCTCCAATGCTTCGGCAACAAGCCTCTTCCCATTCATTACATTAGAAGTAGGGGTGGTAGGAGGTCGCAGAGGCCGGGATGCAGAGGATTTCCCATGGGGGATTTTATGCCTGCCATATAAGTAGTACCAACGTCCAGGAGGCTTGGTAGGGAGAACTGATATCTTGATCTTGGTTCTATGCCAAGTAGGCACCTTCAAATTCAGTGGGTAAAGGTCAGGCTTACTCATCTAATACTCCTCCCAAGAGAGGGGGGTAAACAAGGTCACTCAAGAAGGGGAAAACTTCTCCTTTCCCTTTTGAGAAGAGGAGGAACCTAATTGCTCTGCCATAGGAAGGGTCATTTTTGGCTGTCCCTTGCCCCCAATTTTATACTTTATGTAGTTCTTGTAAAGTAGGTTCATTCTTAGAGGAAGAAGACCAACCAGGGCAGGCCAAAAGTGATCCAATAAATATCCCCCATGAGACACCACAGGTTGGTATCTAGTGTCATGCACTATGTGCACAACACCTTCATGGGAAAACTTTAAAAATTTATGAATTATAGAGGTGATCCCATTCATGGAAGCTAGCCATGGTATACCTAGCTTTACCGTGAATAGGTTTGACTTAGGAATAGCATCAAAAAATGTGTCTACATTCCTAGGTCCTACCAAGACGGATAAAGTTATCAATCCATATGGTTTAAGAGCAAGGCCATCGTGTGTATAGATGATGGAATTTGTTTTTTCATATTCCTCCATTTTCAAGGAGTTCAATAGTGGAGTCTCCTCCATAATGAAATTCACTCTACTCACAGGGTCGACTAAGACTCTTGTCACAATGTTACCATTGAGGCAAGTGGGAATGTAAAGCATAGAAGGTTTTTCATTTGACGATACATTTTATGAAGTGAATTTTATATCCAAAAAAACTAGTCTTAAGATGGGAGGAGTGACAATGTCCATGTTAGCTATGCTTCAAGTTGAGCAACAGAATCAGATGGATTGATAATCATGTTAGCAGAATGTGACGAAAATGGGTCCGTCTATATCTATAGTTCACTATTAGCTTTCACCATTGATTTTTTTGTATTTTTTTTGCTTCTATCGAGACAAATAGTACCATCCTCGATGCAATCCTATATCTTATGATGCAAGTGCATGCAATGTTCAATATCATGTTTGTTAACTTGATGGTATTGACAATAGGTGTTTGATTTATACCAGCTAGGGTAAGGTTAGCTAACGGGTTTAGGGATTGGAAAGTTAATGATCTTATCCTTAAAAAAAAATTGTAAGATGGAGGAATACGATTTTGATAACTTTGTGAACTTTCAGTTGTGTTTGAGGTCATTGTCATCCACGACAAATACTACATTCACAACAAATTTTCCTTTTCCAAAGATCGATACAATAGACTTGCCTTCAGGATAGGAGCATGAGGAAGGTCCCCCAAACTGAACCACTATCTATTGATAGTCTCATAGGGTTGCACAAAAATATGTGAAAGAAGGGTATTTCATAAGGGAAAACTTCTCTTACCCAGGCCTTTGTAAGTACCCTATGAACACCTTCTACACATCAAAATCCAGTAATGGGTATGAGATTTGTAAAAAGAGTGCCTGACATGGTGCTATAAAATCGGTAATCTTCTCATTATCCCCTTGTTTACATCAGACAAGGTCAGAGAAGGTCATCTTAGGTCCGATGTTGGCTTGGAACTATCATAGAAACTGGTTCACAAGCTGATCGAATGTAAAGATGGAATTGTCAGGCAAGGAACAGTACCACTCAAATGTTGTGTCCTTTAGAGATCTGGGAAATAGTTTTTCCATCAATGCATCATGATGGAAGAATTTTGTACACAAGGAATTAAAGGCGAAGACATGTGTTTGCAGGTCCCCTTTTCTATCATATTTCTTAAATTTAGGAATCGCCATCCCTTGCGAGAAAGGAGTGTTTAGGATTGTTATCGATAATGGGCTATGTTAGAAGAAGGGCTGGAAGATAGGTTGGGTAGAGGCATGGGAGAGATTCGCCAGCTGGTTCTACGTCTTCCCCGTATTCTGAAGAAGAGTTTTCAAAATTGAGTTTTTAGAAGATATAGGACCAGTGGAACCGCCATCGGAGCCACCGCCGTGACTATCTCAAGAGCCACCACCACTAGCGGGACCTCCACCAGAGCCACTGCCACTTCGAAAGCCACCACCATGACCTTTGTTAGAACCACTTTCATCAGTGCCACCTCCGCTATCGAAGCTACCACTACCAAAGCCTCCATCGATCATCCCGCCAAATTCTCCACCACCGGAGGTGACAAGAGGGGTGAACTGAAAACCCAAAGGGGTTTTATTTACTTTGACAGTTTCAAAATTTTTAGAAGTAGCAGGGATATTGATCAAGGGTACCATGTTGGCCATGTACATAGATGTGGGAGGCATGGAAACTCCTAATTGTCTCTCATGCTCTTTGAAGGGGCCACCTCATATCATGCTACTATGGTTCGAAGGGGCGCACGCTTCAGTCAAACCAATGAGACTAGCCAGAAGTTCTACACTTGTTTTGTCTTTTCCTACCATATACTTTATTTCGCTAATAACCTTAGCGGCCCTAGCTAGCCTCAGGTTTTTCTCAAAGTGATTTTCTTTAGAAGCTAACCCTTTTCTCAAACTAGCGACATATTTAGAAGGGATGTGGATAGCTCCATGCTCATCTATGGATGATGATGTGGGAAACACAGGAGGAGTAGGGACATGGTCAATTTCATCAAATAATCTTGACTCACCTTGTGAAACCTACTCTTGACTAGAAAGGCCAACCATATAATCAAAGAAAAGACTTATAGAGAAATTAGAAGTGACCTTCATCTTCTCCATCTGAAGGCATCATAGACTTCTCCTAACAATACACCTAGAGGTCATGGACTGGGTTGTGATTCTCATAAACCTTTACAACACGTAGGGGTACAATGATCTGAGGGTACAAGGGGTAAAGCTCAAACATTGACAAATGAGTAGACGTTGCTTCACATCAGGTTCACCAAAAATGTAAGAGAGGGGGAGCAACCACGTCAAGGCCCCAAGTCATGGAGGGTTGAGAGCAGCAGGCTACCCTAACTTACCTTAGCTTAAGGGATAGTTAGGAAATGCGAGATGAGAAAGATGAGGACTATAAGGTCCTTTGATCACTTTGTAGACCCGAGATTTGAAAGGGGGCTAGGCGAGTCAGTTTTTGGATTCAACACTACATCTCAGATAACTCTTTGTTAGAGGACAAAATCATGGTTCTGGGATGATAGCATAATGCGCTGGTGTTAGTATGGCCAAAGGACCAAAAAGACAATGTCGAATCACTAGAAAACAAACTAATGGCCCAGCTAGTGGTTTTTAGGGGAACAAAATAACACTATGAAATAAGAAATGTATAAGCGAATATGATAAAGTAAGTAGATCAACGCTAGGGTGAAAAGAATGATCACACAGAAAATCTTGTTCACTAGCTAGCTCCAAAAAGCACGTCCACCTACACACAATAAAGAGGAAATTTGTTGGAGGGTTGTATAGGGGTCTGCCTCATTTAGACCCCTATTTTGGTGTTTCGACCTCTACGGACAACCAAGTTTGCAATGATAGAGAAATAGTGTGATAAAGAAGGAATGAAGCAAAGAACACTAAAACACTACAAAACAGTAAATGTGCTTACTCAACCAAATAATACAGGAGAGGAGTAGAAAGCATACCACCTCCACCAAGAGCACTCAAGGATAATGGGGGAGAAAATGAGAGGACTCAAGACTCTGTTGCGATGGTGTTGTTCTACACTTGCTCTACTGAGTTGATGGAGTGATGGAGTTACTACTACGGAGTGAAAAAGTGTTGCTTGAATGCTTGAAGAGTTCATAGAAGTTGTAGAAGAGATTGTGGAAGAAGATGAAATGGAATTAGAGTGAGTGAATTTGAAGTAGGAATGAAGAAAATGACTATATTTGGGTCATTCGGCCGAAGAGGGTGTTACAAGTCGACTTCCAATGAGAAGTGTAACGCCTCTGTAGGCTCTAGTCGCAGGAATCTGCCAAGGACATTTGTGTTCCATGAAAGGGATCCCTTATAGTTATTCCTCTGTCGACGCTCAAAACAAGTGCCAAGTGGAATGAAGGCAACAGACTTATGTGGAGTTTAGCCTTCGGATTTGGTTTTCTAAAGTGAGGAAGGGTAAAAGGGGAATTTTCCTAAGGGCTGCAAATTTTCTCCTATACAAATATAATTCATAGATTAAACTAAATGTAAAAAATTACTAAGTATTCATTTTTACACTCTTACCTCTTAACTATCATTTTGTAAAAAAAAAATGAACTACTTTCTTATTTAAAATTGAATAATAAAAAGACAAAATAGATTCCAACTCATGTGTCCCCCTCTAATTTCTATTCCTAAATGACTTCTACACCTAAATCAACTCTTCCAACTTATCTTCTAAGAAGAGTTCTACATTTTTTTGACGTTGAAGAGGAAACCTACATTTTTCTTTCTTATACTCTCACATAATGACCATGAAGAACTTAGTATTTTTTATTTGAATTCAACAACTATATTGCCACTAGAATAGAATGTAAAAGTCTTAACTCTAAGTGTACCTTTTTCACATTTTATCTATTTCCAAACACTTCAGAAAACAAATTGAACTACTTTCATATTTAAAGTTGAATGATATAAAGAAAAAAGTAGATTTGAATTCATGTACTCCCCATAATTTCTATTTCTAAATGACTTTTGCACCGAAATCAACTATTCCAACTCATGTTCTACATTTTCTTGACTAAAAAATTGTACTTTTTATTTCTTATAACATTAGACAATAACATATTATTTAGTATCTTCAAAGTCTAATTTTACCACTACATTACCACTGAAATAGCATATACAAGTTTAAGTCTCAAGATACCTTTTCACATTTTATCTATTTCTCAACACTTTAGAAAACAAATTAAACCACTTACACATTTAAATTTGAATGGTAAAAAGAAGAAAAGAAGATTCAAATTCATGTGTCCCCTCTAGTTTTTATTTCTAAATGATTTTTGCACCGAAATCAATTATTCCAACTCATCTTCTACATTTTCTTGACTAAAAATTGTACTTTTTCTTTCTTATAACATTTACAGCTACATTACCACTGAAATAACATATAAAAGTCTAAAGTCCCAAGACACCTTTTCACATTTTATATGTTTTTCAACACTTTAGAAATCAAATTGAACTACTTTCATATTTAAAGTTGAATGATAAAAAGAAAAAAATAGATTCAAATTCATGTGGCCACTCTAATTTCCATTTCTAAATGACTTTTCCACTAAAATCAACTATTCTAACTTCTATATTTTCTTGACTTAAAAAAAAATCCTTTCTTCCTACTAACATCACACAATAACATATTGTTTAGTATCTTCAAATTCTAATTTTACAACTACATTACCACTTAAAATAGCATATACAAGTGTCTAAGATATTTTATATAAGAAATTATAGATTAGAAAATTTAAGTTAGAAATATATGATTTTGTTAGTTAATAAATATTTTTTTATTTTTAATTATAGTTTTGAATCACATTTTTTATATGAGTTGGAAGATAAATGTATAGATGGATAATCATGGTAAGGACAAACATAAGGATACATATTAGAGTAGAAATTGATGAGAGAAAATGATAAGTTAATGTGCTAGATATGAGAATATAAATATGAGGAATGCAAGGGCACACCAATAATAAAGGGAGATGTAAGCAAACAAAAGAGCAAACACCACTTATTAGTAGAGAATTCACTCTCCATATTTGGATCAAACCAATGAGTCCTTCATGCACTTCCCCTATAGTTTTGGCCTCTCTTTTACTAGAGTTCATGTTTTGATGTTCTTGCCAAGGTTTTTGGCATGATCATATTAATCATTGGCATCCAACACTTTCCCTTTCGGATTTGTTATTTTTAGCACATAGATTTTGAGCTTTCCAAAAGATTATTGGTTGAAGGCAAGAGGCACGTGATAGCACAATTCGAAACTATTTGATCTTTTTAAAGATCAACATTTCACACATCACATTAAAGTTGTTAGTCTAACAACTCAATGCCTCTACATAATTTCCCAATATTGATATATTGGGCAAGCAAGCCCTTTCATTCACACATAATAAAGGCCAACAAATCATGACATCTACTCGGCCACATGGTAGTCCCACACATCTCCAAAACATTGTTAGTCTAACAATAAAACATCATTGCACCATTGGTCAATGTTTTCATGATGTCATTGGTAGATCCCTCCACTCTCTAGCTCCATATAAAGAAGGTGTGCAATAAGAGAACTTAAAAACCATTTGATCTTTCTCACTTGATCAATGGTATATGTGTAGTCACCCAAAATGATATTTAATTAAATAAATACTTGTTATGTATTTAATTTAGCCTATGTCCCTTATCTTGATAATTAATTAATTAAATATTTATTATTTATTTAATTAATTTCCCCATTATCCTTACATTCTACCACATTTAATTAA
Source organism: Sequoiadendron giganteum (assembly GCA_007115665.2). NCBI lineage: Eukaryota > Viridiplantae > Streptophyta > Pinopsida > Cupressales > Cupressaceae > Sequoiadendron > Sequoiadendron giganteum. Next base: position 279,826,630 of record CM021106.1, read on the forward strand.
ATAAACCGACATTTATTTAACTAAAGCTAACCTTTACCCTTATTCCTCTAAATCCCCTAACCTTGCTTAAGTTAATTAATTAATTAGAGATGAGGGTTAGATTAAATAATTAAGGATTAATTGATTAATTAAATTTATTTGGGCATCGTAAACCTCATTATCCCATTCTCCAACTTTTAACTCCACCTAAGTTAATAAACCCTTGGTTTACTAACTCAACCCATCTTCATTAATCAATTAATCCTTAATTATTTAATCTAACCCTCATCCCTAATCATCATTATCATTATTTCATAATTTTAAATTCCTACATCTCACCTACCCAGGCCACTAACCTCTAACACAAGCCACAATATGAGTTGCCTTATCTCTTACACAAATTTAATGCCTCTCTTTCCAATGTGCTATTTCACCCCACTCCATCTTGTGACACTTGTCACAAGGCTAATCAATTCTCATCCTTGATCCAAACCTCACCTTCTCAATCAATCTCAACCCTCCATTAGCCATTCAATTCAAGTCATTGATTCCTCTCACCAAACCTCTATATAATGAGGCCTTGACTCTCATTCTTTGAACACACATTCATCCCATCCTTATGCTGCTCAAATATCCATCAAATACATCTTCATCCTACCATCATCATGTTAAAATTGTGAGCAACCACATCCCTTCAATCATTAAAATAAATCTACAAGACGGGTACATCTTGTGAGATCAATCCATGAAGAGGAGAAGATTATGAAGCTATAATATCTTTATGTTTATTTCTTATACATTTCATATATTTCCCTTCATACTCATCTTTCTCATCTTCATTTTGGCATGCCTAGTGGCTTCCCACCCTTCATTCTAACGTTTCTTAAAGATTTTGTAAGTTATGAGGTTGCAGGGACCATTTTTTGGGCAATCATTGTGGAACTGTGCCTCTATTACATAGAATGGTGCCTTAGTGCAAGATTTTAGCACCTAAGTGCTAAATTGTGGCACCTAAGTTCTAAATTGTGGCACCTAAGGTCAAAACTAAGGTGCCTACATTCAAAACTACTACATTTTTGCTTCCCGACACTTCTTTCATCATTCTAACCTAGATCTAGGGTTTGTTTGGCTTCTAACATCTTGTTTTGTAGGTCTTCATCATCCTAACACTCTATTTTGCAGGCGCATCCATCATTTGCATGCTTAAACTAGGCGTTTTAAAAGTTTTGTGAGACAAGGGTTTCATATAGGATTTTTAGGGCACCTAGTGTTTCCTCATTTTCAGCTCATTTTCATTACATTTGAGGGCATATTTTGGCTAGATATACATTTTTTGGGGTCCCCCATATGTTCATCTATCCATTTCCCCATCCGAGCTAGTCCAAAACTTCATTTTATGACCCTTAGAGGTTGTTTTTTGGCTTTATTTGTAAAGTGGTGCCTCTACTTTTACAGAAGCGCAGTTATGTGCATAAAGTTGTGCCTTTGTTTTAGGAGACATATTTTGGGCTTTATTAGGTGTTTGTGGCATCAATTTTTCATTTTGGGATCCCTACTTTCATTTTCCAACTGTTTCTTGAATTGGTTCACTCAAAAACATCCATGTTTCACCCCTGAAAGCCCTCTTTTTAACACAATATACAAAATTGTGCCTTTGTTCACAAAATGACACCTCTATTTTAATAGAGGTGCAACTTTATCTACAAATTTGTGCTTGGGTTTTAGGTTGCACTTTTATGCATTATTTCAAATATTTTTTGCATCTAATCTCTATTTTTGGGCTACTAATGCATGTTGTAGGGTTTTAATGACTTTTTACGGAAGAAATTATCAAAAACTACCTTTTTTCTTATCCAAAAAAATTCCTTCAAGGGCTTCACCGCCAAATCCCCTTCAACAGGGGATCACGCCCGTCCCCCGACACCCCCTATCATTTGGCTAAGTGTGCCACCCCCCCCCTCCCCCCCCATTGCAAAAGGTCTCCAAAATTTAATGCTTATCTTCATGCTAACAATATTTTTCTTTGATCATCTTATCATCTAACCACTTGTTTTCCAACTTGAAATCGATTGTCAAAGGCAAAGGCATTAAACAACTAACATTTTTCTTGTCCAAGGGTTTCTCTTTTCCACTAATCTCGGCACATTTTGTTTCTTAAGGTTAATGAATTTTCATTTGATGTGTCTTTGAGTGAGTGGTGTGTATTCTCTCCTCTCACACCTAGTGTGATCTTGAGGATCAAAAACATTACTTACTCTTTTTCTTTTTCTTTTTATCCCAAGGAACCTAATGTGTGTATGCTCTCCCCTCATGCTTCATGCGATCTTCGGGATCAAAAACACTTGGTTTATTCCTTTTAGGGGGCCTACCTAGGGATTTCATCACCCTAGGGGATGAATCTGACTCTCATGTTCCAGCGGAGTATAAAGAGTGGGAGGTGAGAAACACACCTCTCTTGGAAGTGGAATCTTGTCAATCAAGCTAAGCCTCCAAGAACTTTATACCTTGGAGTAGTGAAGGTGTAGAGTGGGTTACCCTCACTTCTCGGCTATTTGACATTGTTCCCTTTCATCTATAGATTTGGGCCTTGTATACCCTTGCCATATATAGAGGACTCCCTAGCAACTTTGTGTATCCTAGATTAAGACCTTAGGGTCGTAGCTTAGTGTGGTGCAAGGGATGTGGATCGTACTTTGAAGTTACTCACCACATACTCCCTTAGGTTGAGATAGAAATCCTCATGGTGAAATATGATAATTCTCAAGGAGAGATAGAAGCTGATCCTATAGTATTTGTTGATGACCCTGTGCCACTGGATCTCTACCTATCTACCTTCATGAGAAAGGATGTGTCACCCAAGTATCAAGGAGTATTAACCCAAGTTTGCTTGGGTGGTGGGCCTACACTGAGTTATAATCCCACTTGAATAATTTAGGCTTGTGCAAGTGCTTGAAGTTTCTTGTTGTGAAAAATAAGTGGAAAATGAATCAGCCAAGGGGCTGAGGATTGAACATACACTACAAAAATCCATTAAACTTGTCCACTTTAGTTGTTTGTGTGCTTTTAATTATATCTCCTAGTCAACCAAGAAAAACCTTCACCTCATCCCAAATAATCCTTCGCATCCAAAACATACTTCCACATCCTAATCATACCATCTTTCCCATCCTAATCATCCCTTTTCATCCTAGTCACCTAATCCTAATCACCCCATCCTAATCTTCTATATTTATTCTAATCATCCATTCTAATCCTAATCACCCCTTACCTCATCATAACCATCCCTTATTATCCTAAACATCTATTTTCATCCTACTCCCCCTTCTTAATCACCTTATCCTAATCATCCCATCATAATCCTCTATAATCATCCTAGTCATCTATCTTATCGAAATCATCCCATAATCTATATCCAATCCATCATTTAGGACTCTAAGCCTAATTTTTCCTAATCCATTTGAGGTTCTAATCATTATCCTAATCATCCTCCATAATCCCTATCCACTTTCATCATTGATCTTAGTCCTAATATCCTCTATTCTCCATCACCCTTAATCCATCATTCAATATCATCCTTAATCTCCATCCTTCATCAACACCTTAATCTAGACCCATTATTAAACTAATCTCATTCAAACCAAATCCCAATCTAATCCATCTATCGTCACCCAAATTCAACAAACCATTATCTACCTATCCATATCAATCAAGCATCCAATCCTCATCCTTAATCAAAAATCATCACTTAAACATCAAAATTTGGTGAAATACTTAATATCGTTGGGTATGTGCAGGATCATGATGGGCCAAAAAGTGGCGATATGTAAGCCATATGATAGCCCATGTGGCTGACGACTTTTTTTTTACCCAAAATTGATGAAATGAAAAGGGTTTTTAGAGGAGATTCTCAGCTTTCCACCAATACAAATTATTCTTTACTTTGAATTTAATAAATAATTATTATTCATTTTCTATTAGAATTATGAATAAAGTCTTGATTGATAGACTGATTGAAAAACATCTATAACTTTCAAACGGTATCACATTTTTTGAATCTGAAACATGCGTCACATTCTATGATTTGCATACTATAGGATTAAAAAATAATAATAATAATTTCATGAATTTTTGACCAAGTTAAGGTTGCTAGACAGACGAGCTTTTATATTTTTTAAAATTTGTAATAAAAAATTCGTAATTAATTATTCACTTGGAAACAAATTATAAAAAAATATGCATCACATCGGGACATGAGTCCTCTACTTATATATAGAATATTATAAAAGAATATTATCATTTTATTATGGTTAGGGTGGTCAGAAAAACACCTACTTCTTAATTTTACCCTGAAATTTAAATACTACTACATTGAAATTTCAAATTTTCACCAAATATATATATATATATATATATATATTTTTAAATAAAGGTCTAGTAGTTTAGAAACTACATTCAATTTGTTACAGATTCTATTTTTACATTTTTTTGAAATAATATAGATAACTTATTCAAATTTTTACGTCAAGTTGTCTAACTCTGATTTTTTGTCTTTTTATTTACACTTAAGGGCCTTTTTTTTCCATGATGATCTTGCACATACCCCATTCATACATCATATCCTTTCATCATTATCCAAATCATTCATCTAAGGATCCTATCCTTAATCCACTATCATCCATCTCAAATCCGATCTCCTAATCAAAAAACAAGACCTTAATTTGATTTCATCTTTAATCCAAACTTTTTTAAGTACATTAGTCTATCTTAAGTATAGTTATCAAATCAAAATGAATTCCTACTTAATATCTTTTCCTATCTTAATAGAAATCAAATCCAATCAACTCTTTCTTAGGAACATTATCCCATCCTAAGTATAGAGAATCAACCTTAATCAAATCAAATCATTTTAAGGTCTTGAAATTTGATCCCAAGTCTAATCCTATCCTACATATCTTATTCTTCTAATCACCCATCTTGTCCTAATCATCCCCTAGCATATATCAAATCCATCCCTAATCTATCCTCATCCAAAACCAATCCCACACTTTCCACCTCCAATCAACCTTCCACCATGTCCAACCACTTAAGCCATCCTTCATCCAACCTAATCTATCCTAATCCACCTTCATCCATTCCAACCCAACCCAATATCATGAACACATATCCTAATCCCTATGATGAGAGTGAGAATATTATGGATCACCTTGAATCCATTAGAAAAAATTCTCTAAATCTTCACCAATCACCCATCCAATATCCCCATCAAACCCCACCCACACCCTCATCACCCATATCATCCTCATGGGATCCCATCACCAATCATCTCCTCATCCACTACTTTAATAATGATAAAGATTTCATGCTTAGCTATCTCCTTGGTATTGGTTCTAAAATTCCACCCTCCCTACCTTCATCCAATCCCAACCCATTCTCTCTTGCTTACCATTCCCCCTCCTTTGACAAGGGAGAACAAGACATCAGCCAAAATATCCCTCCAACTCCATCCCCATCCCAAATCCCCATCTCCCATTCCTTTTCAAGTTCCTCATCCTCATCCTCAATTTACCAATCCATGGAAGTGTCCACCTCTTATTCTACTTGTTCATCTCCCACATCCTTACAATCCACATCACCCCAATCTTACCAATCAAGGTCATCTCATGTCTCTCATAATAATTGGTTTCAAGGACTATTTACAAAGGTGCTTAACTCCCCATGTCATGCATCCACCTTCATCACCTTCACACCAAGACAAACCCCAATATCCTAAATCTCATGAGCCTCTTATCATTCCACCTACCCAAGTTATCCAGCCTTCCTCCACCATCACACCATCCACATCAAATGAGCCGTGTCAATCCTCCAATCCAAATCATGCTAACATAGAACCCCTCCATATAAATATCAAGGAACCCCTTCTATTCCATCATGTGATCCCCTTCCATCTCATGATCCTATTTTTAATCAAGAACAACATATCCCTCCCATCCCATCTAATGATACTTTCACATCTCAAGATCCAAATACCCCTTCCATTCCTTTACATGATCCCTCTCTAAATCAAGATCAAAGTACACCCTCCACCCCATCTAATAATTCTATCCACTCCCATAAGCCAAACACCCCTCCCACTTCATGTCATGATCCCCCTCCATCTCCTAATCAAGAAAATACTATACCATCTACCCCATCCCATGATCCTATCCCAATTAAAGATCAAAGAATCCCTTCATCTCCAAGTCATGATCCTAATCCCCCACAAGATCCCATCACCCCTATCCAAGCTAACAATGAACCCCCTAATTATCAATTGGGTTCCTCCACTTTCATCCACTCTGGTCTACTCCAAGACCCTATCATTCCTTCCATGTCATATCCTCCCCAAAATGAACTCGCATCTTGCTTCCAAAATAGTAAGTATCCCATTCGTAAAATGATTTGTCAATCCATGCATCATCAAGGAAAAGGGTAAGGCCTCCATGAGCAAGCATCTTAGAACCCCTTAATATCAAAGAAAATCCAAAATATCATGGCCTTAGATACCAGGCTCTAGATTTTGGTACTCATTCCACCCATCCTAAATCTAAAATCCATCCATCTAAAGCCAAATATCCATGTTCCTCATCCTCCAAATCTATCTTGGTCCCTTATCTTCCAAATCCCAAACCCTCATCCCTTCCATCTATTTTGGGTCCCTATGTCCCAAAAAAAAAAATCCTTCATCCCCTCCATCCATCTTGGGTCCTTACATCCCACCACCTAACATCCCTATTTCAAAATCTCCTTATCCTATTTATCCATCACCTCATATCCCAAATCAAGATCAACCAAGGCACACATATTTGAAATCCTACCAACATGCTACTTACACCAACCCATCCATAACTCATCCACACCATTCATATCCATCCACAAACCCAATTTATCTTGGAAGCAATTTGGATTCCAAATCTCAAATGCATAAAGCCAAAAATCCATAAAAATCAGAGGATCAACATGTCCCCTCCAAAAGACATGAAAAAACTAAGAAAAATATGATCCAAAATTAAAAAATTAAATCCCAAAGGCCCATGAATAAAAAATAAAAGTCAAAAATCATGTGGATTCCAAAAACTCATAGAGTCAATCCATCTCAAGAAAAATAAAAATTCGCATCCAAGCTTGCTTATCCGAAAGCTTTATCCAATCTTAAGTCTGTCACTTCATCTAATAACCCTTCATCTCCTCCATCCATTTTGGGTCCTTATATCCCAAAATATACACCCAATACTCCATCTAAACCTCCAAATTCAAGATCCACTTCTTTTCCACAACTCCACTACCCTTCAAGGTGTGTGCCAATGTTTATCTTGCGAACATTCCCATCCAATCATCCAAATATCTTCCATCAATCCATCCAATATCCAACATCCATTTTCCATCCTTCCATCCCCCTTATCATCCAATCCTTTGCATAAATCCATAACCTTCTCCATCTTTCAATCCATCTTATCCCCCTTACCATCACCCTACCAATGTCTATGATAATAATAGCACATAATTAAGGGATACCATCTATGGAACTATATACTTTAGTCCTTCCTCCCCACCCCCTTTCACTCTACACTTGGGGGAAATCTCCATCCATACCACATGTCATCCACATCCTCCATTATCTTTCATTCCCTATCCATAATACTATCTAAATCCATCCTCCCCTTCCCTCCTTTGATCTTGACAAGGTTAAGGATCTACATAAGAATCACATATCTTATCTCCCTTATCCTATTCATATCATTCATCACATATCCCTCATCTTATCCATATCCCCTTCCCATCTTTGATCTTGATGAAGAACCCATGGGTCAAATATCCATGCATCCATCCACATGATCTTGATCATCCTATCCATACCCTCCATACGACACCCCTTATCCTATCTCCATCACCCCATCATACCTAATTCACCCCCTCTTTTCACCTTTGATCTTCAGAAATCTAGGGGAAAAATATCCATGCATGCTTTAGACAATCCCACCCTCATTCTCACTTCCATCCATGTCCTTTATGCACTACCCTTCCATCTCATGCTACCATTATTCCATCCATGACTACACTACCTATAGTATGGGGCATCTTATTACTTTGAAACTAGTCCTTAGACATCCATCCTCCTATCCTCCATCCACCATCCTCTTATCTCCCATCAACCATCTTCCATATACTAAATCCATTTATCTCATATCCATATAATTCATTTATCCTTCCATCCTTTTCCAATCCTTGGCTCTCCCTTGTAATTGGATCCCATTCACTCCTCTATCCTAATCATCCTATCCTCCATCCATCCTTCCTTCCAATACAACCATCCCCATCCAATGAAATTAGTTCTAATCCATGCAATCCAACCTTGCAATCTAGCACACCATCCTTAAGAAATCCACCACCTTAATCCAAATCAATCTGAAATCCATTGATCCACTTTAATACAACTATCATCATAGGTATGTATCATTCCCAATCCAATCATCATCATCACCAATCTATCAAACAACCCATCAATCGGTTGTTAGCTTGACTTGGAGTATAGTCCTTGTTTTCTTTTGGTTTGTTGTACATGCTTTCTTGTTGCTTGTGTGTTTTAAATTTTTTGCATTTATCATGGTCTATTCTATTGCCACAGGGGAATCATTTTCTTCCATATCATGGTGTCATAAGGCATATGTGTGCACTTGAACTTTTGATCACATACTTGGAACATTAGCATCCTGGTTCCTTATAACTTGGTGTATAATGCCAAGTATAATATTAAATCTAGGTTGCTCATATCATTGCAGCATAATGACTATCCATCCTCCCTCTCCATCCATGTATTCATCACCCTTATCTTCTCCCATCCATCCTTATGTTTTTCATCTTTTTATCCTTCATCCATTTTGAGAGCACACCCATGTTCTCCTAACCCACATGTCCTCTCGAGGGAGCATACCATTACCTCCTCATCATCCTTCCTAGTGACTAGGCCATCATGCCACTAGTCCTTATGATTTTCCTTCCCACTATGTTTTATTCTTCTTTGAAATAATGTTACTTCTCTTAGTTGTGACATCATCACAAAGAGGGGAAAAATGTAGTCACCCAAAATAATATTTAATTAAATAAATAATTTTTATTTATTTAATTTAGCCTATTTATCTTATCTTGATAATTAATTAAATAAGTATATATTATTTATTAAATTAATTTCCCCATTATTCTTACATTCTACCACATTTATTTAATTAAATCTAACCTTTACCCTTATTCCTCTAAATCCCCTAACCTTTCTTAAGTTAATTAATCATTGATTAATTAACTTTATCCCCATCCTAAACCTCATTATCCCATTCTCCAACTTGTAACTCCACATAATTAATAAACCCTTGGTTTACTAACTCAACCAATCTTCATTAATCAATTAATCTAACCCTCATCCCTAATAATCATTATCATTATTTCCTAATTTTACATTCCTACATCTCACCTACCCCCACTAACCTCTTCCACAAGCCACCCTATGTGCCACCCTATCTCTTACTCAAATTTAATATCTCTCTTCCCAATGTGTGCTCACACATCCCTATTTCACCCCTTTCCATCTTGTGACACTTGTCACAAGGCTAATCAATCCTCATCCTTGATCCAAACCTCACCTTCTCAATAAATCTCAACCCTCCATTAGCCATTCAATCCTAGCCATTTGTTCCTCTCACCAAAACTATATATAATGTGGCCTTAGCTCTCATTCTTTGAACACACATTCATATAATACTTATGCTACTCAAATCTCCATCAAATACATCTTCATCCTACCATCATCATATTAAAATTGTGAGAAACCACATCCCTTAAATCATTGGAGAAAATCTACAAGACAAGGGTTCATCTTGTGAGATCAATCCATGAAGAGGAGAAGATTATGAAGCTATAATATATTTATGCTTATTTCTTATACATTTCATCTATTTCCCTTCATATTAATATTTCCCATCTTCAATATGCATCATGTTGAAGGTGTTCTAGCCTAAAAGCTCAATGTTGATACACCATTGCCTCATTTATGAATATTAGCCTTTAGATGCACCCTTCATTCTTTGGAAGCTTATGTAACCAAAAGGAAATAATCATGATAAGAGAAAGACACATGACACCCCTACACATCTCAAAACAAATTCGAGTTTGACAACTCCATATTAGTGCACCATTTTTTTGAGGATTTTAGGTTGGTACTTTTTGTGAGGACCTTCTTTCTCTTCGTGATTCTATAAGACAACTAAAAGTAGGAAGGGAATTATACTAACAAGACACATCATAGTCACATCCATCCATGTATTATCATAGAAATAAAAATACAATTATATTGTTCCATTTATAAAAGAAGTATAGAGGTTGGACCTGAAAGCTATCAATCTACTTCATCCAATCATCAATTTTTTTTTTCATTTGATAGATATTGCATTCCAAAGGAAAATTAATCCTCTATGAAGAAAGTGATGTACATTGGTCCAACACACCCATTTTTTATTTAAGTAGATCTTGCATCTAAAGGATTAAAATTAAATGAATTGTTGCAAGAAGGAACATCATGTTGAATGTTTAGTGTCATAGTGATCAATCTCCTAATGATATTTCAAGGGTCTACTTGTTTCAAACCAATTCAAGATGTATTTATGTAGCAATTATACACACAAAAATGATGAATACTCCTCATTATCTACATAATGGTATTGGTCTCTCTTTTTCTTATTTTTTGTACACTTATTTCGTGTAAATAAGATATTTGTGATCAATAGTTTGGTATAATGTAATAGGTATGCTCATGTTATGTAATCTCTATAGAATTAATATTTTCTCATATATTTTATAATTTTAATAGCCTTCAATTATTTGATTTCGAATAGTGATTCATGGATATGTAACTATGCAGCATTAGTAAATACTATAAGGAGTGGATATTTATCTTGTTCATCTTCTAGTTAATCATATAAAAATCCCCTTATACCTATTATGAATACTCAAGTTCAAATTATTTTTCTGATTGATGTGAAAACTATTATCATTAGAAAATAATCATCTCATTCAATGAACAACTATTAGTTTTCTTTCTTACATTAGTTTCAGTTTTCCTATATTTTATTTAGTTATCTCTACCTTTTCCCCTATAAAGTGTTTTGAGAAATTTTTGAAAATATTATTAAGATCCATCTTCCAAAATCTTGGACATTTTTCTCCAAATCATGTCTCATATTTTCAAGCTTCACGTGTATGATGTTCACATGAGCACAAATTTATACAAAAGTGTATGTTTCATCATCACCAATTTTAACACACTCATTAGGACATGAAGGGATGCAATATCTTGATTTATATATTATTTAATGATAAAGGGGCCTAAAACAATATCTTTCATAGTTTTTAATCCTTAGATTATAGCTCAACCTTTGGTAATCACTCCTAGAAGAAGAATTATTCACCCTACACCGCTTCCACTATGACCTCCTCCAATGGAAACCCAAAAAAAAGTCCATTTACAACTTCATAAATTTAAATAGTGGTAGTCCACAAGCTCCATATTTTTTCCAACTACTTCGGACCCAATTTATACCAATTTTCTTATATTCCTCCCAAATTTCACTAGAGAAGGCTTCAAGATTCTAGTTGAGTATCTTTAAGATGTACTACATTTTGTCACTAAGAAAATATAGTTCTTTGATATAAATTGTAATCTCTTTCAAAGGTAAGGTTTTATATTGTTACTAATCACCTTCCCCTAATTCTATTACTTAATGGGATTAGATAGGTTATAGAAAAGGGAGAGAAACCTTAATTGTTAACAACTTACTACCATAAAGAGAACACATCAAGAAGTGGTGACTGAATTTAACACAAGGTTTAATAAAACTTGGTAAAGGATGCATGTCTTCACACAACCTCCATTTGAAATAAAACTTGTGTTTTATATTAAATCCTTCGAATCATACATTTAGGTGATGATACACTCATTAGGAAGACAATCCCTATATGAAACATATGAGTTGGCAATTTGAGTAGAGAATAATTTGATAGATTTTGGAAGGCTACCACTAAGCCCACTCTTGCCCATGTTTCCCAAAGTCTCACACCCAACATAGATTGATTCCTTGAGCTCAATGATTCCCTTCATGATTACTTGTCAAGCTTCTCAACCTATGTATGTTTACTAGTCTAATCCTGCATTTATCCCTCAAAATTCTAGATTATATGAATATCATAATTAGGATATTTTTAAATTATATTATTAGTTTTAAAATGAAACAAGTTGCATAACCCATTCCACCATACTAAAATGATTAAGTACAAGACCTTAATACTATCCAAATAGATACTAGGGCCAACCTCACCATTAGAACCAAGGCCTTGTTCAAAATTAATCCCATATTCAACCATAAAATAAAATTATTCCTATGGACATGCCATTACAAAAAAATCCAATACCTATGTTGGATGTTGTGGTTGTATTGCTGATATGTGGTTGTCATTGATGTCAACACTATTAGCATTAATGTCTTTAAGACTGTATATGTTGAGAATATTAAGAAAATTATAATAAAATATGTTACAGGTTGTCTGTGAAGTAGTGAAGATCAATGTGTTGGAAAGTTTAGTATGTTGATGGTGAGAAGTTGAGTATTAAAGGGCTTGTTTGCAGATGTATGTAGTTTCTACTCCATAAGTTTCAGACGTGAGCATGAATATTTGGAAAAATTATGAGCTTATCTATTCTAACAGTTATTTTGGTACTAAAAATGGTGCTCACAGAAGAAGATAATGTATTTCTGGTAATCTGAGTTGTTGCATATGTTCCTATAGTGTTTGTGGATGTTTCTAGATCATGTTCTATCCATATTGCATGTTTGCCTTGATCATTGTGCTCGTGATCCAATATTTTTTCTTGTGTGTTCATGTTTTTCATGTTCATGGCCGACAAGGTGTTGAAGCATGTTATGGATCTCTAAGGAAGAATCTTTGAAGGTATTTTGTGTTCAAGGACATTTCTTTGGGTCTCTATTATGTTTTGGCTGACCATGGTTTATGCGCATTGATAATATTTATTGTTTTGGGATGACAGTTTGTATTCATTCTATTATTTTGTTGAAACCGACATTAATCAATGTAATTTATTGTTGTGGATATATAAGTGATTGTTTCTTCATTTGATATGTGTGAAAGTGAGAGAGATGTGAAGTGTGTGTGTGCTATGTGAGAATAAGGTTCAGATCATTTGAAAGTAGAGAAAAGTGTGAAGAGGAGTGATGAAGAGTCAAGAAGTGTTCATGTGCTTAACCATAACTGTACTCAGGCATTAGCAGATGCTACTTTCTCAGCTCAAATTATTTAGATGGATTTAATCTGAAATTTTTATGTAAGACAATGAGTCTTCCTTTGAGTAGTGAGCTCTAGGTAGTGTGCCTAAATGCATGTGAATTCCACATTTTATTCTTCTTATAATTTTAACAGGGTATAACTTGTGGATTAACATCCACCATGGTTTTTCCCCTAACAAGGTTTCCAAGACATTTTTTTTGGTGTTATGTGTATCTCTGATGTGTTGTTGATTCATGATTTCACTGTTAATAATCAGATTTGAGATTAAAGGTCAATAAGTTAAATAAGTTTGAAATTTAGTGACAACTAATTCACCCCCCTCTTAGTTATTTACCCTTGTGTTGCCAACAATTGGTATCAGAGCAGGTTCCTTGGAAGAATTTTAATAGCTTGAGGTGATTCGAGATGGAGACATACAAGAAGGATAGTCCAAGATTTTATGGAATAAACTAATCTCTTTGGAGGGCTAGAATGGAGTGTCATTTGAAGTGAATTGGTGAATCCTACTAGAACATTACAAGTAATAGGTATGTTATTCCTCAGAATGGTCCTACTACTACTACTAAGATTAGGGATACTGAATATAATATCAGAGCTAAGGAAGCATTGTTGAGTGCTTTGACTGATTCTGAGATGACAAATGTTATGGAGTTGAGGACTGCTTATGAGATCTAGAAAAAGTTGGAAACCTTGTATGAAGGAGATGAAAATGTAAAGATTGCTAAGCTACAAAGTCTGAAAGGGAAATATGATTTGTTGAAAATGGGTGATAATGAAAATATTGCTACTTACATGCAAAGATTGAATGAACTTGTGTGTGACATTAGATGTGTTGGTGGATAGTTAGATGAATCAGAGATTGTTGCTAAAGTGCTTAGATCCGTACTTGCTGCATACAAAGTTAAAGCCACATATACTGAAGAGCTCTAGATTGTGATAAATGTAACCAGAGATATGTTGGTTGGTAAAATTACTGCTTTTGAGTTGAGTGAATTCGTTGATGCCCCTCCTAAGATATAATCTACATTTAAAGCTACTACTTCTAGGAGAGACAAGTAGAGATATGATCCGGGTGAAAGTTCTTCTAGAAAGGTATTCACGTATGAGGAATAAATGAGATAGATTGAAGAAGAGGAAAGAGAACTAAATGATCTTGAAGCACTTATTGTCAAAAGGGAAGACAGAGGAGAAGGTAAGTATAAATAAAATTTTCCTATAAAATGTTTTTCTTGCAATAAGATATGTCATTTTGCATTAAGGTGTCCAAAAAGAGTTCCTAAGCCAAGACCTTACAAACCTAAATTTAAAAATAAGTGTTATTATGCTACTGATGAAGGTGTGAAAAATGATGAATCTAACAAAGGGAATGCAAGTGAAGATGAGTTTTTGTTTATTGCTATCAAGGAAAATAATCGTGTGTCTATTGAATCTTCTAGTTGTGCAAAAGTGGAGAAAGCCCTAGCTGCTTGAGTTGAAGAAAAAGATGAATGGGTAGTTGATAGTGGATGTTCACATCACATGACAGGTGATAAAATAAAATTGTAAGCTTGGAAAATTATGATGGTGGTGTTGTAATATTTGGTGATAATAATGGTGGTATGATCTATGGTAGAGGATGTATTTCTTTTGATGGTAAGCATAATATTGATGATGTTCTTTATGTTGAAGGTTTGAAGCATAATCTTCTGAGTGTTGGATAGATGGTTGATAAGGGATATAATCTTTAATTCAAAGATGGAAAGTGTAGCATATTGGGAAGTTCTAGAAATGTGATTGCTTTTGGTACTAAAACAAAAGGTAACATCGTTCATCTAAATGTTGGTAGTAAAAGTTATCTGATTGCTCAATTTGATGAAAGTTGGTTGTGGCATAGAAGGATGTGTCATATAAACTTTGAAAATATTATGAAGATAAGTTCCTCATAGGCTATGAGAGATCTTCCTAAGTTGGTGAAGCCTACTAGTGTCATATTCAAGGAATGTTAGTTAGGAACGCAAAATAGAATTTTATTTCACAACAAACAACATTGTTCAAATGAATTTTTGGAGCTTGTGCATACTGACTTGTGTGGTCCTACTAGAGTCATAAGTCTACAAGGTTACATGTACTTCATGTTGCTTATTGATGATTACTCTAGGATGATGTGGGTTACTTTCTTAAGGGAGAAATCTGAAGCTCTAGAGAAGTTCAAGATCTTTAAAGTTATGGTTGAGACAAAGACAGGTCTGAAGATTAAATGTCTAAGATCATATAGAGGTGGTGAATTTACTTCTTGTGAGTTTAATTATTTTTATGAAGAACATGGGATAAAGAGACAATTATCTGCACCACAGACCCCTCAACAAAATGGAGTTGTGGAAAGGAAGAACATGATAGTTCAAGATTCTTCTAGAACTATGATTCTGGAAGGAAATGTCCCTCATGTCTATTGGAGAGAAGTTGTGAGTATTGTTGTTTATATCCTTAACCGGGTACAAATCAAATGTAATACTGGTAAGACTCATTTTGAGCAATGGTTTGGTCATAAGCCTACTGTTAGATACTTCAAAATCCTTGGGAGTAAATGCTATATCAGAAGAGATCAAGATATAGGAAAGTTTGATGCTAGAATTAATGAAGGAATCTTTCTTGGTTATTCTACTAAGAGTAAGGCCTACCGGTGCTACAATTTTTTTTAAAGAAAATGGTTGAAAGTGCAAATGTTAAGGTTGATGAAGACATTGATAGAACCTCCAAAACCTATGGATATGATTATGATGATTAGAATGATAGTACAAACATGAGTCATACTTCAAATCAAGTTCAGATTGTTCCGGTGAATCAAGAAGATCAAGAAGACAGAGAGACTAGTGAAAGAACATAAGAGAGATCACAAGAGCCTGAAATTCAAGAACACTCTAAGACTCCAAGGTATGTGAGATTAAATCATTCAAAAAATCATATTATAGGAGATAAGAATAAAGGTGTCTAGACTAGGAGAAGAATTGTAGAAGAATAATGTTTAATTTCCAAGAATGAGCCAAGTAATTTCAATGAAGCATGCAAAGATGAACATTGGATTGAATCAATGAAAGAAGAACTACAAAAAATTGAGAAGAACAATACATGGATTCTTGTTCCTGGACCTAAAGACAAAAATCTAATTGGAACCAAATGGGTCTTTAAAAACAAAATGAATGGACAAGGTGAAGTTATCATAAACAAAGCAAGACTGGTATGCAAAGGATACTCTCACATGGAAGGAATTGAATTTGAAGAAAATTTTGCTCCTATTGCAAGAATTGAAGCTGTGAGACTGTTTCTTGCTTATGCTGCTTACAAAAACTACAAAGTTTATCAGATGGATGTCAAGTCAATATTTCTAAATGGTGAATTAGAAGAAGTGTATATTGAGCAACCTGATGAATTTCAATTGACTGATCAGGGAGATATGGTTTGTTGGTTGAAGAAAGCATTGTATGGAATCAAGTAAGCCCCTAGAGCTTGGTATGCCAGATTGGATAAGTATTTGTTGAAGCTTGGATTTAACAAAGGGTATTGTTGATAGTAATCTATATTTCAAGATTGATGATGATAAAGATTTGTTTACGGAAGTCTTTGTTGATGATATCATTTTTGGAGGAGATGATGGTTTGTGCATGAAGTTTGCTAAAGAGATGAGAAATGAGTTTGAGATGTCAATGGTTGGAGAATTGAAATTCTTTTTGGGATTGAAAATTACTTAGTTAGATAAAGGAATCTTTATATCTCAGTCCAAGTATGTGAGAGAATTTCTAAAGAAGTTTGGTATGGAAGATTCAAAACCAGTTAATACACCCATGGTGACCGGATGTAAGTAGACACAAGATGATGATTCTCCAAAGGAAAATCTGACTAGATACAGATCAATGATTGGTGGATTGCTTTATTTGACTCAAACTAGACTAGACATCATGATTGTTGCTAGATTTCAAGCTAATCCTAAGGAATCTCATGTGACTGTTGTGAAGAGGATTTTCAAATACTTGCCTGTGGTATCATAAAGATGATGATCTTACTTTGTGTTCCTTTACTGATGCTAATTGGGAAGGAGATGTGAATGATAGGAAAAGTACTAGTGGTGGCACATTTTTCTTGGGAAAGAAGTTGATTTCATGGTTAAGTAAAAAGCAGAATGTTGTTTCCTTGTCTACTATAGAGGTAGAATATATTGTTGTTGCTAGCAATTATACTCAAGTATTGTGGATGAAGTGGATGTTGAAAGATATCAGAGTTGTGTATGATGAATCTATTGCCATATTTTTTGATAATTCAAGTGCTATAAACATTTCTAAGAATTTGGTGCTGCATTCAAAGACTAAACATATATCTATCAAGTACCACTTTTTAAGAGACAAGGTGAGTGATAAGGAAGTTAGACTAGAGTATGTGCCTACTAAGGAACAAATTGCAGACATCTTTACTAAGCCTTTTCCTAAAGATACTTTTGAGTATCTCAAAGGGAAGTTAGGGGTGATTATCCCTCCTAGTTATAACTAAGATGCAGTCTTTGCATTCATAGTCATATCTTGATCCGAATTGATGTTGCGGTGGCTGCTACTTAGGGGGAGTAGTAAGATGATTCAGATATGTGGTTCAGAGCTTGTGTACCTTTATCATTGATGTCAAAGGGGGAGAAGAGTAATGTGAAAAACTATGGAAGAGTTAAAAAGAAAAGGGGGAGAAGAATAGTGTGAAAAACCTTGAAAGAACTAAGGGAGAGAAGAGCAATATCTAAGGGGGAGATTATTGGAGAAGAGTTAGTTGTGTTGATGGTATTTTTCACATCATGTGTTTACATCAATACCAAAGGGAGAGATTTTTGAATGCTGTGGTTGTATTGCTGATATGTAGTTGTCATTGATGTCAACACTATTAGCATTAATGTCTTTAAGACTGTATATGTTGAGGATATTGAGAAAATTGCAATAAAATATGTTATAGGTTGTCTGTGAAGCAGTGAAGATCAGTGTGTTGGAAAGTTCAGTATGTTGATGGTGAGAAGTTGTGTATTAAAGGTTTTTTTTTTCAGATTTATATAGTTTCTACTCCATAAGTTTCAGAGGTGCACATGAAGATTTGAAAAAGTTATGAGCTTTTGTATTCTGACAGTTATTCTAGTACTGAAAATGGTGTTCACAGAATAAGATAATTTGTTTATGGGAATATGAGTTGTTGCATATGTTCTTGAAGTGTTTGTGGATGTTTCTAGATCATATTCTATCCATGTTGCATGCCCACATTGATCATTGTGCTCACGATCTGAGATTTTCTCTTGCATGTTCATGTTTTTCATGTTCATGGCCAACAAGGTGTTGAAGCATGTTGTGGATCTCCGAGGAAGAATATTTGAAGGTTTTTTGTGTTCAAGGAATTTTTTTTGGGTCTCTATTATGTTGTGGCCAAACTTGGTTGATGCACATTGATAATATTTATTATTTTGGGCCGACAGTTTGCATTCATTCTATTATTTTGTTGAAGCCAACATGAAGCAATGTAATTTCTTGTTACAAATATATGTGTGATTGTTTCTTCATTTGAGATGTGTGAAAGTGAGAGAGATGTGAAGTGTGTGTGTGCTATGTGCGAATAAGTTTTAGAGCATAGTGTGGAGAAGAGTGAAGAAGAGTGAAGAAGTGTTCATGTGCTTAACCAGAATTGTACTTAGGCATTAGTAGATGATACTTTCTCAGTTCAAATTATTCAAATGGATTTAATCTAAAAGTTTTATGTAAGATAGTTTTTCTTCCTTTGAGCAATGAGCTCTAGGTAGTGTGCTTGAATGCATGTGCATTCCTCATTTTATTCTTCTTACACTTTTAATAGGGTATAACTTTTGGATTAACTTCCACCATGGTTTTTCCCCTCACAGGGTTTCCACACAAAGAATATTGGTGTTATGTGTATCTCTGATGTGTTGTTGATTCATGCTTTCACTATTAATAATTAGATCTGAGATTAAAGGTTAATAAGTTTAATAATTTTGAAATTCTGTGACAACTGATTCACCCCCCCTCTCAGTTGTCTGCCCTTGTGTTGCAACAACCTCATTAGAGATCCTAGATCTCAAGACAAATCAACTTTGTAGAATATACTAATGTGTTGTGCTTCACATGTAATATTTCTCACACTTATAAAAAATTCCCAAGGGGAAACTTACAATAGAATATTGTTTCACAAAGATAGTCTACCACTATGTAAGGGGTTCCACAATGGAATTGTTTATTTAAATATTCGGGAATAGAAAGTGCAATTCTTAAAGCCCAAAATCAAGAGATGACCTTAGAACAAGACTAGATTTTCTGTAAACATGTCTTATTTTCTTAGATGGAAGAAGAGGAATTATTATTAACAAATATTGGTTCCACTCTCATAATTCCTTTACTATAATCCAATTTTTTTACTAGATGTAAAAAGGGGTTCATATAAGACCAAAATCAAGAGCCTCAAGTCAATTCTATGACCCAAAATATGACTATTTCTTTGAATTATAATATCTCCAAAATTCATAGTCAAAAGATAAAAAAATGTAAATAAGTATTCTAATGTAGATCAAGTGTAGGCTTCTCCAAGGATGAATAATTATTTTATTGAATTTTAAATATATCAGATAAATCTAGACAACCTAGTAAGAGAAGAAATTGGAGAAATTGAAAAAAGACAACCACAAATTTCTATTGTTGAACACACCAGAATACTAAAAGTGGGGGTGAATAAGTATACTTCAAATTTCAATCCCACTTAATAAATTTTTATGCTAAGTTATACCAATTAATCATTCATCTACTTACTTTGAAACAAGAAAGAATACAAACATCCACACAAGTACTTAGTTGACACCATATTTATGTGGAAAACCCCATAGGTGAAAAACTATGATGAGAAATGTTGCTATCTTAATCTAGCCTCACAAGTAAATAATTGTTAGAACTTTGTTTTAGGGATGCAACCCAAGGAAGCTACTACTCCTTGATTAAAAGGAAAACAACTAAAATATGACTAACTTTATGGCTTTAACCCACTAATAGTAATCAATTATTTATATTAAGTCTTTAATAGATATTATCATGCTCTTCTCATGCACTTATAAATCTTCACACACTTCCATACTTCTCTTCTCATATTTTATCTTCTATATATATCATTTGCATGCTTGTAAATACAAATTAAGTCAACCAAAAACAAGAAAATTTGAAACTTGTAGCATGTCGACCTTTACCTCCATTTGTGGTGTACAAAAATTATGAAACAATGTTCACATTTTCCCCAAATGAGTTAGAATTACCCATACAACATCTAAAATCAATCCATAAAATTAACTCACACTTGAACTTGTGGTACATATCATTAACATGCCTTAGTCGCACTCAACAAAAGAGTATCTTGAAAAAAAGACTTAAAACAATTGTGTGATATTGGAAACAAGAAATATCTTCATAAAATTTGTACCTTAGACACTATGAGACATGTGGAGTGTCCAAAAAAACTCAAACAACTGAAATACACAATCTTCTATTGGCACAAGCATCCAAACACTTGTTCTGAAGATGATTAAGCATCTAAAACCAATTATATCAATCTGTCACTTGAAAACTGAACTTGTGGAGCACCTGATCACTTGAGTCTTCGACATAGCATGCATTATACATCACTAAATATATCCTAATAACCTCTTATCCAAATCCTCATGTCTAGAGTAATGTGGAGTATTCCAACAAGCCTTCTGAACCACTTTGTGCTTCCATAGCACATATCGAAACTTTGTCACTTCTAACTTTCTTTGTAGAAGGGATATTGGCATGAAAATTTAGATGTAACACCTTCTATCTCCATCAATTTAACTTCTGTACCACAAGACTAAATATTTCTCTATTGAAGGATGCAAACCAAAATACTACCAAAATATCATTTTAGGCATATAAAAACACCTTAAGACATGTGTACCCACCTCTACATCATACTAAGATAACAAGATGACTACTAATCTTCCATACACTACAATGTTTACTTGCAACATTTGATATCTCTACACACAAGTAATCTCTAGAGCATATACAAACATAAACATACTTTGACATCAATAAAAAAAATGTTATTAAGTTGCAACAATCTCCCCCTTTATCATTGATAGAAAAATCAACTGATGTGCACAAACACTCCCCCTTAGGTGCGCATTTTTGTTCCCTTTGACATCAAAGGCAAAGGGTAACAAAAATTTCTCTGTACATGCAAAAATTACAAGTTCTCCCTTAATCTATACAACTTTTACTCCCTCTGGGATGAAGTCTAGTTAATTCATCAAAAAAATCCTTATATCTACTAATTGATCTACTCTGCATATACATAACAACAAAAATAAAGATTCCTTACATCAAAAATCAAACACAACTCACTTGGTTGGTAGAATGATCTTGTAAATAGAATTGAGTGAGATTAAGTTGCAACATCTATAGGATGTTTTATCTATCCCTAAGAAAATAAGCCTATTGCAAGAAGCTTTGAATATGTATAAAATTATAGCTAAGTTAGTAGCAAAAGTTCATGCTAGATGGAATTCACTAGATTAACTCAAAGAAATTTTGACCAACCAACCCATTATTTTACATAGTTTCATAATACAAACAAGTAATCCCAAGCTTATGGAATTTTATTTCTCTAATATTTGAAAGAAATTATTGTATAATTCAATGATATAATCTAGTGTTAGTACCACAATCATGCCTAAGAGAATTCTTGATATATATGAGTTAACTTGTCTATCAACATAAAAATGAATCATGTAATTGAATGGTAAAAGAGTCTAAACCATATGAATCTTTAAAAATATTCCCCTCACCTTGTATGCTTAATTGAGTGTCTCCATCCCCTAGGATTCCAATGTCATTGATATCCCTCTAGTATTTGTTGTTTTCTTGTTAAGATATTTAATTGGAAACATATGAGGATTTTGGAAAGAGGCTAGGATTTTGTGACATCCCTTAACAAAAATACATGTATTTTTGGTTTTGATATGATGATGTGAGGTAGGAAATTGATTATCTCCTCCAATGGGGTTGATATGATTATGCGTTGTAAAGTATTTTCTATCAAAAAATTTAAACTAGAAGTAATTTTTGTTAGTGTGAATAAAGTCTTGTACCTAGTTAATTCTTTACTAGGGACTTAATTTAAAAGTTAAGTTTACTTAGGATATAAGAATTCTTCTAAAATTATTAGTTGTATTATCTAGACTTTACATTATCCTAGGTAGTTATAAGTTAGTTGTCTCATGTGATAGGATTACAACACTTGTCATGATCTTGTCATATCCTATCTCTCATCCTTGCCTTTATAAGCAAGGTATCTCTTGCATATTTTGCATAGCATTGCACAACACCTTGTATTGCATATTGATCATATTGTATCATATTTTATTTCTTGTTTGGTGGAATAGAATCTTCCATTGTTGCTTCTCTCTATCTCTTGTGGAGGTTATTTGGTGTTGTAGATTGAAGATCTTGGTTTCTCACTTCAACATGGTATTAAAGATTTGAATCTTGCAAGCCCCTTCCATTTTTCTTAGAGAGTTTCTACAATCAAGTTTTCTATTGTGATTTGAGTTTATTTTATGATATTGTGAATTCCTTGTATGCTCTTCTCTTGTGTTTCAATACGATCTTGAGAATTAGAAAGGGTTTGCAAAGATTTATTAATCCTATATTGCATTTATGATTTTTGGTGAGATCTAGTGATTGCAACACTTTTAGCTATAGTGGTAGTAATTTTGGCTATCCATTGCATTTAGGAGGCTCAAGAAAGTTAGATTTGGCTTTTGTTTCACTCAATTTGGCCACCATTTTCAAGTTTGGAAAACAAGGGTTTGAAGCTTAGATCTGGTGAACAACTTTTTACATGAGCATTTTTGGCAAAAAATAGCCTTGCCATTGCATTCAAGAGGTCATTTGTATGAATTTTGATATATAATTTGGCTATATTCGATGGAATTTGAATTTGGGGCAAAATATTTTTTCAAGGGAGGCCATACACCCTCCCCTACATAGGTATGTGTCATCGCCAGATTTTTTTTTTTTTTATAGTTTCTTGGCTTTCACTGGTGGTATTTATTAAAAAAATTCAAAAAAAATAATAAAAAATAAAAAGCGCTTGAATAGCGCTTATTAAAGCGTTGTTTGAAATGCTCAACAAGCGGGTTCACGACATTAATAAATGCTATAGACTTTGTTTGCATCAGATTGCTAGCAGCTTGTTAAACCACTAGGTGAGGGGTCTATAAATTGGCATAGCTTTAAAAGCCACTTAACTTTTTTAAACTGCTAAATTTTATTGTTAATCACTAGCTATTGAAGCCTAAACTACTAGCAGTTTTGGTAAACCGCCAAATTTTTTTTGCTCAACCTACATACTAGGTCACGTGAGCGACCACCGACTATCCCTCAAGGCTTTTTGTGCCCAGTTAGTGCATTTTTTGCCCCTGTTTAGCCTTCAAGGTGCCAAAACAATAGTTTTTTTAAATTTTGCATAACTTTTTGCCATAGTGTCGAATTTTAAAAAACAAGACATTGTCAAAAAGTATCGAACTCACAATGGTGCAAGTGATTTTTTCTATTTTTTCTTTTTTTTTACCAATTTTTTTAGCCTAAAGATACAGGTGCATTTATTACTTATAACTTTTACATATGTAGTCAAAATTTGGCACTTTTTTTTGAAATTTCTTAGAAAATCACAAGGAATTTGTTTGTAACCTCTATTTTCAGTTTTGACAAGCATTTTTTTTCTAAAAATTATAAAAGTCACCATGTTATAAATAGTTGATTTGATCTTGTCACTTGTACAAATTTCAAAATTTCTTCATTGTAATTTTCTAGGGGAGTTGCAAATTGAGTTATAATACATTCTAGGGGGGTGAAAGGTACAATTTAAGTACCACATTGTCTTCTTTCTCTTGGTGTTCTTTTGTCCAACATGTTAGACTTAAGTAAAATTGAACCACTCACTCCACACAATTATCATACATGGAAGCTAAAAATGATTCAATTGTTACAATATAAAGTTTTATGGCCAATGTTAGATGTAGAACAACTTGAACTCACAAGGGATTATGAAAAATTTATCGATAGATGTAAAATAGATGAAGAAAAAGGGCTCATTAGCTTACATGTATCTGATAACTTGTTGTTTCATATTGTGGAGTGTAAAAAACATAAGAATGTTTGGGAAAAAAATGAAGAATTGTATGGTAAAACCAATCAGTTAAGAATCTTGTAGCTTCAAGCAAATCTCTAATCACTTTCTCTCGATGCATTTCCTTCAATTTAGGATTTTATTGAACAATTCAAGTTAATTTTGTCACAATTAAAAGGATGTGGGCATGATAAATCTAGTGATGAATGTATCTTCTTGATTCTGTCTAAGTTAAGAAGCCCTTATCAAGTGTTCTCTTCTACATTTTATTCAACTATGGATGCCATGGGGAAAGATTATAAAATTCCTACTTTTGAGTTTTGTGAGCATATTACTAGGGAGTTGGCCAAGTTGATTCATTTGGATGAACTACCTAGTTCTAAGAATCATGCTCTAATAGGTCAATCATCCAAGGGCAAAGGAAAGAATAAGAAGAAGCCCAATATAGAATCATCTCCAGGTAGTGAGAATCCCTCCAAACTGAAGCAAGAGAATAATTATAATTTCACTCCATCTCCTTCTTCTTCTACCTTTGGAGATTCTTCTTCCAAGTTTGAGAAAAAGAAAGGAGATCCTTGTACATTTTGTGGAAAAATTGGGCATAATGAGGTTCATTGTTTCAAGAGACTTGAGGCCTTGGAGGAAGCTATGAGAAAATACAACATTTTAGTGTCTAAGCCTTCTTCTATGGTTAAAGGGCAAGCTCTTTTAGCATGGGCCATTCATTCATCTTCTGATAGTTGGATTCTCAATTTAGGTGCTTCGCATCACATGACTAATTCACGTGATATGATTGATTGCATTGTTCATACTTATACTTCTCAGATTGTAGTTGGGAACTATTTGCAGATTCCAATTTTGGGGACAAGCTCCATTCAGATGCTAGATGGGTGCATTGAGGATGTTCTTCTTGCTCCTGATATTTCAGTGAATCTACTTTCAATATATCAGATTTTTCATTTTGGAGATGGAAAGTCAATTGAGTTTATTCCACAAGATGTGACTATTCGACAGTTGTAGGATCCTAAGAAGGTTGTTGCTATAGGGATAGTTGATCATGAGAAAAGTTTGTATCAATTTGATGGCTTTGAGTCTTCATCGGGTTCATGTTTTGTTGCTCATGCTAATTCAATGAGAAAACTTTGGCATGAAAGATTTGGGCACTTGAACTATAGATATCTTCAACAGATGCATGCACATAACTTAGTGGTTGGTCTTCCAAAGATCTCTTATAGAGATGGTGTTTGTCAGTGATGTGTTCTTGGAAAGCTACATGTGTAACCACACCCCTTGAGTTGGTCCATAGTGATCTTATGTCATTCCAAACTCCTTTTTCAAGGTCTAAGTATGTTGAATTTCATTGATGATTTTTCTAGACACACATGGGTCTAATTTTTGAAGCTCAAGAGTGAGGTTCTCACCATATTCAAGACCCTCAAAACATTTGTGGAGAAGCAGTCAGGTTTTTCTCTTTGACAGATACACATGGAGACTGGGGGGAGTATGTCAATTAGGCATTCCAACATTTTTTCAGTGAGCATGGTATTCTTCATCAGAATATAGTTCCTTACACTCCTTAATAGAATGGTGTGACAAAGAGAAAGAACAAGACTCTCAAGGAGATGGCCAATTGTATGATTCTTTCTAGGTCCATGGCTCTAAAATTTTGGGATGAAGTTGTCAATTGTGCTAACTATATTTAGAACCATATACCTTATAATGCAGTGTGGAATATGACTCCTAAGGAGGCTTGGTATCATCTCAAGCCTAATATATACTTCTTTAGAGTATTCAGTAGTGAAGCTTGGCATTCATTTTAGATGGTCGATGTAAATCAATGGAGAAGAAGAGTCAATGGTACATTGTTTTTGGATATGTTGAGGATGTGAAGGCATACAAATTATTTGATCTTGACACATGAGAGGTCCATTTATGTCATGATGTTCAATTTTCTGAGTCCTTCACATAGAAAAATCCTCCTCCATCAAAACCTAGTCAATCTTCTTTAGTTGATTATGTTTTGTTACTTGAGGGAGATTTTGATGGTGATATTGATCCACCTCCCCCTACTTCACCCAATAGGCCATGATGGACTCATCTTACTCTTGAGGAGGTTGGTCCTCTTGTTGGTGATCCCATAGACACTCACTGCACTCATTCTTAGACTTCAAGAATTAGTCTTTTGAGTCATGCTTTTTTCTTATGATCCTTTGAAGTTTTTTAGATGCTTCAAGTATTCTGAAGTGGGATAGTATTATGGTTGATGAGCATTATTATTTGATGAAGAATCATACTTGGGATCTTGTAGCTCTTCCTAAGGCAATAAATTTTGTTCGATGCAAGCACAAATGTATTGTACCAAGTATGCAATAGATGGTTCCATTGAAAAGTACAAATCTCATCTTATTGCAAAGAGGTTTTCTCAAGTTGAAGGAATTGAATATTTTGAGACCTTTCCTCTTGTTGCCAAGATGGATTCTATTTGTCTTGTCCTTTCTATAGATACATCACAGGGATAGTCAGTGTATCAAATGGATGCGAAGAGTGATTTATTTCATGGGGATCTTCATTAGGAGATCTATATGGATTAGCCACCAGGTTTTGTGTAGGACCCTTCACTTGTTTGTAGGCTTCGACATTCATTGTATGGTCTCAAACATGCCCCTTGGGATTGGTATGAGAAGATGGATAGTTTCTTTCTTGCCTCCAGCTACACTCATTGCCATTTTGATCCTATAGTTTATACTCACAGACATGGAGAGGATCTTCTCATTCTTGTGCTATATGTGGATGATTTATTCTACTTCCATGATCTAGAGTACACAATGAGCATTGATGGAGAAATTTGATATGACCGACCTTGGTCTTTTGCATTACTTCCTTGGTCTTTAGGTTCATCAAAATTATGAGGGGATCTTTATTTTCTAGTAGAATTATGCTCTTGATTTACTTCAAAGTTTTGGTATGGATGATTGCAAGCCTACCCCCGACTAAATATGTTAAATATTTCCATGACTTTTCAAACTATAAATGTTGGCTAAATGCATATGTAGCACCACTTTGAGGCCAATTTACTAAAAAAATGAAATTATTTAAAAAATTTAATGCTTCAACAACTCCTACTCATATAAATAACATTTAAAAAAATTTAAAATACCCTTTTTTATATCCATAAGTGTAGTTTCCAAATATATATATATATATATATATATATATATATTAATAGTTCAATTATTATTTATATTTTATTTACTAAAAGTAGGTCATCAACACAAAATTATTAGGTTGATTACCATGTAGAAAAAAAATACTAAAACTTACTAATTTTTTTTTTTTGAAATATGATGCCCTAGATAAAAAAAAATCTAGATTAAGATAATATTATTTATTTTCTATTTTAGATAAATATTTAATATAAAATTTAACATTGATTGGAAACAACCATGTTTTAATACACACACATTTAAATATTAATTTAAATATATATATATTTATTAAAATTGCAAAAAAAACATACATTCCCTAAAGTTTCAAGTTATAAATATACACAAAAAAATTGAAGGAAAAAAGAGAAAATATACTATATAAAGCTTCATGTCTCATGTAACCTCATTTTTCAACATTTTATCAGCAACTAAATTATAGTGTTGTTTTTATTCGGTAAAAGGCCTAGGCCTAGATAATTATATTAGATTATAAGAACAAAATTACAAAAACCAGATTTATAGTACTAGTAATCATATATCATTGTTCACATTTCCCATCAGTGTATATCTGAAAATAAATAAAAGTGCAAGTAATCTAAATACTTAAATTTCATCAATTTTTTAATCTATAATATCCCTATTCCATCATAAAATTTGCATTTTCATTTTCAAGATGTGCTTGTACATTTAAATCCAACAAGTTATCTCCTTGATCTTCTTCAATTGCTTCTTCATTACCGTTTGTATGATTAATGTGAGGTGTTGCAACTGGGATTCTTGTATGGCAAGCTTGATGGCCAAGGATGTAAGACAATGCATAATTTTTTTCTTTGATTATGTCAATAATTTCCTGACCTAATTCAATTGAGTGCAACTGAATCATACATAACATGATCCAAGGATTATCATCTCCTAGCCCCTTCTTCACAGCTCCATACACATCAACAAAACCTCTCTTTTCCTTTAGATAGTTTCTCAAAAATATTCATGCAACATTTGCTTCTCCATTGTCCAAATTATATTTTTGCACGACTTCTAAAAGATCCCCCTCTTCCATTTCCTCTGGTAAAACTACTACTAAAAATATATATTCTTAATGCAACAAAGGATTAGAGGAAATCCATGGAATTAGACAAAAAAATTGATAGCAAGTTAGAAGGAAACAAAAGTTTGGGAGAATCTAGTTGAATAATTTCTTCACCTATCACTATTTTAATGCAATCTACCATACTTGGAAATGCTGTGTGAAAAAATTGAGCCATTTCATCTTCTATCACCTCTTCCAAAAATGGAATTTCAAACCTTTTAATTCCTACAAGAATTATACAATTTTTAATGTTGTATTCTCTTGCCATTTGTACCTGGTTTCCACTAAAAAATTTGTGCATAGAATCCCTGTAACTATATAAGACATGCATCATAATTAGTTTTACCATAGAAGGTAAACTAAGTCAATTTTTTATTATAGATCAGTATAGAAGCAGTGAAATACCATCAAACAATACAATTTATACCCAATGGACACACTCGACACAAGTAACCATAATAGTTACATTGGTATCTGCATCTTAAAAGTAGACATTATGAATAATTTCAAAAAACTAACAATCATTACCCAAAGGAATGACAAGCCACAAGATTCCAAAATGAAAAAGAGGGATACTACATTTGAGTAATAAATATTTTGAAATAAACCCCCAAAAAACATAGAACAATTGCAACCCTAGAAAAGTATACAAATTTATCCCTCTAGAAACACAAGATACAAGTTACTTGAATAGTAACATTGTAATCTTCAACTTAGAATCAAAAATTTTGAACAATTCATCCAAACCGTGCAACCTTTACTCATAGAGAGCTTTAGCTAAAACTTTACTGAAAGGAAACGAGTGAAAGTTGAGCTTAAGAAACATTATGAATTCCCCCCTAGAAAATTGAGAGAATTACATTATGGGAAATGCCAAAAATTGTAACCTTGGATGAGATACAAAGTTTCTACTAAAATTAGAAATGAGAACAATTCTAAGAAGGCTGGAAGACAAAAAGTGCCCTTGGTAAAACATAGTATTAATTTATAAAAAAATATATTCAAATAATTTTTAATTTTATCAAAAAAATACAAACATAAAATATATGAAAAAATACACATTTTATTAGTTTACATCATTTTAAAATTCAAAACATATATGCCACTTTCTTGTGATTCAAGTTTAAAAGTTAGATTACTATTCATTGTTTCCTTTATAAAAGTGTGACATATCTTTGTACTTTTACCCACCTAGTTAATTCTTTACTAGGGACTTAGGGGATTTAGTTTACATGTTAAGTTTACTTAGGATATAATAATTCTTCTACAAGTCTTAGTTGTCTTATCTAGACTTTATATTATCCTAGATAGTTACGAGTTAGTTGTCTCATGTGATAGGATTAAGACACTTGTAATGGTCTTGTCTTATCCTATCTCTCATCCTTACCTTTATAAACAAGGCATCTCTTGCATATTGATCATATTGTATCATATTATATTTCTTGTTTGGTGGAATAACATCTTCCATTATTGCTTCTCTCTATCTCTTGTGGAGGCTATTTGGTGTTGCAGATTGAAGATCTTGGTTGCTCACTTCAATAAGTCTTACATAATTCAAATAATTTTGACCAAATTTATCTTCAAACCTTACAAATTAATAGGAAATAATTTCTATTATGATCCTATTTTCTAAAAACTATTATTATTTGTAAGTGTGAATAAGGTGTAAAGCAATAAAACACTTCTTAATGAAACATTGCATCAAAGATTAAGCTAATAACCAATTGAAATCATCTCATTGTCTCCTATCTTTAAAGATTTATTAAGCTAAGCGCTCTCAGATTTAAATAACACTATAACTATTAAAATGACTATCTAAAGAATGGAATGATGTTGATGCAATGATATGAAGCTAATTTGATAAAGATTAGCTGATAAAAGAAACTAAATTAGCATGGATTGACATGAAAACTGATGAGTGTAGCTACAGGAGGCAGCCACGATTGTGAAAGCTTGAATGCTAGATGCTTGGATGTTGAATGCTGGATGCTTGGTGCTTGATGAAATTCCTATAGAGTAAACCTGATAACTTGAGATCCTTTTCTTGTTCCAATGAGGCTTTATTTATAGATTTCTTGGTTGTAGAAATGCGCAGGGATGACAAAGAGAGGCTTGGATTCAATCTGGAGGACTGAATGGTGAGAGATGGAGGAGATTGAGAGAATTTTGGAAATTGTCTCTACCCATGAAAACACCAGGAAAGAGAAGAGGAAAGATTGATGGAGGAGGATTGAGAGATAAAATTGGAATTTGTCTCCAATTTGTCTCCAAAACTTCTCGTGAAGTTTCAAAGCATTAATTTTGACATATTTTAGACATAAATTAGACATAGGACATCTGATTCATTTTTGAGGAAATATAGAGAAATATTCTTTATGCCTTTATTTAAATATTTTTGATTTATTTAAACTAGCCAAAGAGGGATAAATAATTTAATAGAACAAACTATAGAATTTGTTTATTAAATTAAACATAAGAATATGACAATTAATCAATAAAGTGTTTAATCTTTAATTAATTAATTTAAGATTGATATGATAGAATAGAATAGGGAAATGATGATTAAATCAAACAAAGTATTTAATTTTGTTTATTTAATTAAGATGGGATATTAAATGAATTTAAATGTGAATGAACATGAACTATTTGAATAAATATTTCTATTTATTCAAACAGTAGAGGAAATTAGGATAGTTAATCAAATAATTTGTATTTAAGTAATCAGAATTCTCCAGACCAATTTTAGGTGTATACATTTTGCCCCTCTTCGAAGTGATGTGTTTACGCATTGCTTCGAAGAAAATTTTTGCTGCTACTGCTAGGATCGATGAAATTTTTTTTCGTATGCCCCAGACATGCCCCAGATATTGATTTTTAGATGATTGCTGATAATATGCCCCCTCGGGAGATAAATTAATGATTTGATGATTTTTTAGAATTTTAAAATTTTTTATGATGATTTGATGATGACTTGATGAATACATAATTTATCTCCCGACAATGATGAAGAAAATATAGCCTGCAGATGTCTTTCAATTAATTTCACGGATAAAATTAATCAAAATATAATTAAAAACCCACAAAAAAATCCTTTTCAAAAGTTATATATAGTCCAAAATGTCACTTTCAAAGTCATTTGCACCCTTTTGACTTTCAAACTTTAGTGAGAGAGACATTTCAGCCAGCTGGAGGAAGAAGCTAATCCCTTACCACACTCACCATTTCGAGCGCGTGCTATGTCACCGATGGTCGGCTACGTACAGACCTCCAGTATGTACCCATAATCCTCCTCGTTTTCCATGCAATTTTGTTTTTTATGCTTTTTAATGCTTTTAGCTTTTTTTCCTTAGTTTAGCGCTTCCAAGTCACACTGTAGCACTTTGCTCTCTAGTGTAGCACTTCCATTAGCTGTAGTAGTGCTTTGAGATTTAGCTCTTGCATTATTTTCTCTAGCGCTTTCATAGGATAGTGTAGCGCTTTTATAAATTAGTGCTTAGATAGGTAGAATTAGCGCATCGACGTCGGATTTTAGCGCCTAGAATATTCTAGTGCTTTGATTTGGTAAAATAATGCATAAATGGTCTGTTATAGCTCTTCTAGTAAAGCAATGCTTTGATGGACTGTTTTAGCACCTCAATGACGTAAAACAACGCTTCGGGTAAAGTAGCACTTCAGATGTCTGTTATAGTGCATCAGAGTGCTGAAGTAGCACTTTGGATATTGTAGCGCTTCAGAAACTTGTTTTAGCGCATCCGACGGATAAAGTAGTGCTTTTGAGATTGAGCACTTTGGATGCCTGTTTTAGCACATCCATGATAGAATTGTAGATTTTTACTTAGTTAATGTTGATTTCGTTAATTTCGATCATGTCTATTCTTTGGATTGGTATGATTGATTAATCCCAATTCTTGATGTTTGATTTTGTTTGATTCAAATAAAACTTACTCTCATGGTAGGCGAGAAGAAATCCTATTTGTGATGATCCTCATGATAGGCGAGGAAATGATGCAATATATTATAAACCTCATGATAGGTGAGATTAGATAATGTTTGATGAACCTCATGATAGGTGAGGTTTGTTGATGTTTGTTCCTGAATTTTGATCGAAAATTCATACCAAAGTTTGATTAGACCTGATAGTAGAATGACTTTTGATTTTTTGACATAGTATACTGATTATAGATTTTTCATTGTGATATGATAGGAGGATCTGGGTACTCTCCAGATGCGAGAGCGGTTTCCTTGGACCACTGAATTGATACCTCATCTGACACTAGATGAGATTCAAGTTATAGATCGATGTGGCCTCACGAGTTTACTAGACATGCCCTAGATTAGGATTAATCACAATCTCCTTACCACTTTGGCTGAGAGGTGGCACAGTGACCATAACACCTTTCACTTACCCACCAGTGAGATGACGGTCACACCTGAGGATGTGTGGCAGATTTTGCGCATTCTATTTATGGGGGATATTGTGGTGTACGATTATCATGAGGCTGGTGGGAGAGATGCTCCCCGCAGAGTGTTTCAGGATCAACACATTGCAGGTCTGAGTGTCCGAAGGAGGGTGATTTTTGATGCATACGCTTCATTACCAGCAGTGTTTGTTTGATTCATTGGAGGTTTCCTTTGCCCTGATCGCAGGTCAAAGGGATTCCTTGTGGGTTGGGGCAGGATTCTAGAGAGCATGGTCGTACATGGTATGAGATATACATGGGGGATGTGCATGCTAGCACATCTCTACCATGACCTTCATTCAGTGGTATACCTTGGGGCATGTAGTTTATTAGCAGGGATGACCTTGTTACAGTTGTGTGTATGGGAGCACTTTTCCATTGCTCGACCATTTCTAGTTATGGACAGGCCAGCAAGCAGACCGTATGTGTTTTTGTACAGAGGTCAGCTTACCCAAGCTCAGATGGGTAAGTTGGACCATTGGAGGTGAGTTTTTGATGATACAAAGATCCTCGTCTGGTGGCCATATCTAGATTGTGAGTAGTGGGATGAGGGAAATGCAATGTTGGGGTATCTCTGTGATTCCATGTACCTGATTGGTCAGACACCCTTTGTTTTGGAGAGGTTTTTTCTACGATGAGTGTACAGGCAATATGGCATCATTTAGTGTATGCCTCAGGGGGTAGCCCACTATGCTAGGCGGTAGAGTGATGTAGTGGATTGGGGGCCTTGTCTGTCATATGAGGTTTTAGTAGAGGGATATAGGGCACTACAACCATCGGCTTGGGACATGCACAGAGACATTGCGGAGGCACCTATTATAGAGGAGTATGCTACATTTTTGGTTTTGACTCCACATCCTCGCATCACCATTCTAGACGAGCTAGCACCGCTACCCATAGAGGAGGATGCTACTGAGGGTTATGTAGATAGTGAGGGTGATACTCCATCAGGCAGTAGCATGGAGAGTGGTAGTGATGGCAACGATAGTGATGACAGTGATGGTGGTGGTGGAGGTGGACGAGGGGCTAGACCATTCAGTGTTGGTCCTTCATCCAGTAGGCCTCGCAAGAGGCGAGCAATGGTAGTACCGTCAGTTGACCACCAAAGATAGATTGCAGGTCTCTAGACACAGGTACAAACACTGTAGGGATAGTTGGTACAAGCCCGGTGTTTGCTTGTTCAGATGCAGACTCAGATGCAAGCTCAGGATCAGGCCCATGCTCAAGCACTAGTGCAGGTATAGGAACAGTTAGTTGTTGTTCAGACTCAGGTAGCTACCTTGACAGACGAGTGAGACAGTGCCTGACAGATTGCCGAGAGGGCATAGGAGATGGCCAAGACCCTATAGAGAGTGGTCGATGGTACCTTGGTGGATAATTATTTGAGATAGGTTCTATGAGTTGGCCGAGAGGGAGAGTTCTACAGGGGGAGATACCATGATGCAGTGCCTATTGATTGTAGAGTTAGTTATGCCCCATCGAGATCTGGTCGGACTCATAATTGGACAATGAGTGAGGGTGTGACACAACCTCCATGGAGAGATCCCAAAGATCTTGGTCCTTCCGGGGGTAGTGGTTGTACTGGTCCTATTGGGCCCGCACATTCTGGCAGTAGCAGATCATAGATGTTATTTATGATTTTGGGATATTCTTTTCGAGACATGATGTACACTATGATTTAGCTCAGTTTTGATGATGTATCTTTATTTCCAGACTTCATTGTATACTTGACATTGATGATATATACAAGATGCAGTTGATTTGATCTTATGATGGTTTATGATGTCTATGTGATGGATGCATTTATTATGTGATGATGTATCTTTATGATATTCTATATGAATGCTTTAATTTCAATGTGATGATGCTATAATAAATGAATAATAATGATGATAATGAATATGCAGATTATATGATATTTGGATGTATGATGTAATGTATGAATTTCTAAATGATGATCTATAATGTATGAATAATAATGATATGACTTGCATTTATTTCAAATGTGATAAAATGAATGGATGGATGGTACATGCTTTTTATTTTAAATGTGATGATAAAAATGATGATCTTATGATGAATGATAATGGATGGATGATGTAATGCTAACAACGACATGGCTTGTATTTATTTTAAATGTGATGAAATGTATGGATGAAAATTGATGTATGGGTTTAAAAAGTGATCAAATGCATATGATGTTTGATGAATGATAATGTAATGAATGTTATATGAACATGATGTATTTATATATGATTTAATGCATAATTTATTTGATGTAAAATGTATGAATGATGAAATGATGAAACTTAATGATGAGATGACAACTTCTACATGTTTTTGATGATTTTGATTTATGTCAAGTATACTCAATTCTATTTGTAGAAAAGATAATCATTAATTGGAATCCCTTATGCAACAAAATACTCTGCAGATAATGAATTTATGATGGACGTAGTCTAATTTTAACATGCAATTATATGCAAAAACTATTATCATTTTAATAGTAATTTTGTGCTTGGTATCATCATAGAGCTTTTATTGGATGTTGAAAGTGAGTACAAGCATCAATGGTATGTGTTAAACCAATGACGACTTGAGTAATTCTTTCATGATTTTTGATATTGCAAGTGAACACAAGCATTTAAGTATAATTGAACCGAGATGACCTGAGCATTCATTGCATAAATAGGCAGTGATTAATCATTTCAATGTGTGAATTATGAATGTCATCGGTGATACAAAATTGTATAGGACATCCTCCGACAATTCATACATTTGTATGATTAACTTACAAAAAACAGACAAATAAAAATATCATTTTTCTTCCTTGGTTCTCTAGTGCAATACATCATTGAGATACTCCAAAGAAATGATAATATCAATCAAAAATACAACTTATCCACCTTTTACTTATTGTGTTTCAAAATCATTATTTAGATTAGATCATCCATCCAGACTGTTTGATGTTTTTGTTATTTTCAAGATTTTGACCAAAGACCTAACATACTAATCTTATCCTAGGGGTCTCGAGGGCTGATCAAAGATTAGCCTTGCCTATGTTACACATGCAGAGACCACATAGTTCAATTGACACAAACTCGTGATTTTGGTTTTTCTTTTCTAGACTGACTTTTTGACATGTTTTTGGATTTTCTGATTTGATACGGATGTTTGATGCCCCTTTTGATGATGATTGATGTTGCACTTTGATAATTGTTTTCATTTTCTCATCATACTGTTGTTTTCCATTTTGGTAAGACCAATGTTTTGTTGCCCCTAGTGATATCTATATGTTGCCCCCAAGCTAGAATGAGACATGACCATGTGACATGATTTGATAATGGATGTAATGATGGCAAGACTAATGATATGATATGAAATGGTAATGTTTTCCAGACTTATGATCTTGATATGTATCAAAATAAATGGGAAATCTGATTTAGAATCACATACGACACCTGTTTCCAGGTTTTCACCATTTGTTTTGATTACACTCTTTGTTTTTTATTTTTTTTTGCATTTTTCTCTTTTTGTTTCTATTTTCTATATTTTATGTTGCCAAGACACCTGTTTGCCAAGTTTTCATCAAGGAAACCCTTTTTCAAAAGTTTTAACCCGTACACTAAGAATTCAAGTGTAGAAATTTCTGAGATGGATATTATTGATACGTTCATCAAACAAATCCCTTTCTAACGTTGATAGTTGATATGCTCCTGATCCATACACTGATATGATGACAAAAGACCAAGACAGTTAGGTTCAAATTTCCCTTTCTTCTCCCTATCCTGCTGATTCCTATGGTTCTCCTTTAGAACCAAATCACCAACCTGAAAGACCCTCGGTTTTACCCTGTGGTTGTAACTCCTTGACATTCGTTGTTGATATGCTATGAGATGATTAACAACTTGTTGATGATGCTCATCCAACAATTCCAGTTCCTGCAATCTAGATACCCTATAGTCTTCATCTAAAATGATTCCTCTGAGTGATACTTGAAGGGATGGTATCTCTACTTCTATGGGTAATATGGCTTCTGATCCATATACCAAGGCGTATGGTGTTGCTCATGTTGGTGTTCTGATACATGTTATGTAGGCATGCAATGCAGGATTTAGTTAAACATGCTAATCACATCCAACATCGTTTACCATCTTCTTGAGGATTTTAAAAAAACATTATTAGAGGCCTCTGCTTGGCCATTCCCTTGTAGATAGTACGGCATTGAAAAATAATGTTGGATATGGAACTTTTCACATAGTTCTTGGACATCTTGATTCTTGAAAGGTCATCCATTATCAGTGATAATGGATTGAGGGATTCCATATCGACAGATTATGTAAGTCAAGATGAAAGATGAGATCTACTTCCCCGTGATCGTTGTAAGAGGTACTGCTTCTATCCATTTTCTGAAATATTCTATAGCTGTTATAATGAACTTGTGTCTATTGGATGAAGAGGGATTTATTTTTCCTACTAGATCTAGGCCCCATTGACAAAAGGGCCATGTGGATGTGAAGGGATGCAGTTCTTGTGCTGGTGCATGAATCAGATTATTGTGAATCTGACACTTTTGATATTTCTTTACAAATCGATAAGATTCTTTCTCCATGCATGGCCAATAATATCCTAAATGGAGGAGTTTCTTAACTAGAGTTATCCCACTCGAATGAGTGTGACAAATACCCTCATGAACTTTGCTTAGGGCCATCTCAGATTCTTCATGTTCTAAACATTGGAGTAAGGTTCCATCAAGACCTCAGTGATATATGATGTCAGCAATTAAAGTATGTCGGGAGGATTGGCGGATAAAATTATGTTTTTGGTTCCTAGAAAGATTGGTAGGAAGGATATTATCTTTTAGGTATGCATAAGTTTTTTCATAGATGGAGGTTTCAATGGTCTCTAGATGGCATATGGTATTGGATTCCAAATTATTGCGAGAAGGACATGGTACTTGTTCCACCATAAAATCATAACAACCTTGTTTCTTTGGCAATTTTAAAAGTGAAGCGATTATGGCCATGGCATCCGCAGCTTTGTTCTCCACCCTTGGAATTTGATCAAATTTGATGTTGACAAAAAACTGCTTTAGATCATCTATTTGCTGCTTGTAAGGCATCAACTTTTCATCCTTGGTCTGATACTCATCATTTACTTTATAAATGACTAGTTGAGAGTCTCCATATACTTGTAGGTTTGTGATTCTCCATTCAATTGCTATTTTGACCCCAATGATCAATGCTTCATATTCCACCAAATTATTTTTACACTGAAACATCAATCTATATGATTTTGGAATGGTGTGTCCTTGTGGATTGATGAAAAAAATTCCTACTCTAGATCCTTACTGTGTGTATGATCCATCAAAATATAATACCCATTGTTGTGGCATCACTGTTAGAATGTCTGCATCTGGAAATTCCATGGTCATGGGTCGGTCATCTGGTAAAGGAGCCTCTGCCAATTGTTCGACGATTGCTTGAACCTTGATGGATTTTCTCTCCACATATTGAATATCAAATTCACTTAATAGCATGACCCACTTGGCTAGTCTACCTATTAAGGCAACTTTACTGAGTAAATATTTTAATGGGTCAATCTTTTCTATTAAACTGATTGTATGAGTCAGCATATAATGTCTCAGTTGTTGAGTAGAAAACACCACTGCTAAGCATGGTTTCTCTATGAAATGGTAGTTTATTTCATAGCCATTTAATGTCTTGTTGATATAGTAGATGGCGCGTTCTTTTCCTTCATAATCCTCCTATGCTAATAATGCTCCCAAAGATATATTTGTTATTGCGATGTACAATATCAGTGGTCTTCCTTCTGTTGGTGGCATGAGAATAGGCAGTGACATTAGATACTATTTTATTTGATTGAACATTGTCTCACACCCCTCATCCCATTTGAAAACTACATTTTTATGTACCAGATGATTAAAAGGATGACTCTTGTCCGCCAGCTGGGCGGTAAATCTCCTGATTGATTGGAGCCTTCCATGTAGTGATCTGAGTTGACTGATATTTCTAGGAGGCAACATTTCCATTATTTCCTTGAATTTCATTAGATCCACTTCAATGCCTTTTTCTGAGACAATGTACCCCAACAGTTTTGCTGATGTGACCCCGAAGACACACTTCTTGGGGTCTAGCCTTACATTGAATTTTTCTAGTCGTGTGAAGATTTTGCCTAGTATATGCAGATGTCCTTCTCTAGTACCATATTTTTCCAAGATGTCATCCACGTAATCCTCCATGAAGGTGTGCATCATATAATGAAATATTATTGTCATTGCTCTTTGATAAGTGGCTCTTGCATTTTTCAGACCAAATGGCATGACATTTCAGCAAGAGGTTCCCCATGGACATGTAAAAGCCATCTTTCCCTGATCTTCTGGAGCTATCTTTATTTGATTATATCCTGAAAAAACCGTCCATGATTGACAACATGGCATGCCCTGCCCTCAAGTCCACAATGATGTCTATATTTGGTAATGGAAAATCATCCTTTGGGCATACCTTATTCAGGTCCCTAAAATCCGTACATATCCTGATGCTATTGTTCAGATTTGAAATAGGTACAATGTTTGATATCCACTCGACGTAGTCTATAGACCTTATGAATCCAACATCTAACAATTTATTTAACTCAGTTTTTACCATTAACGCGATATGAGGATGTATTTTTCTTAATTTTTGCTTCATAGGCTTGATTCCTACAGGCAAGGACAAATGATGCATGAGTAGATTTGGATCTAGGCCGGGCATATCAAAATATGACCAAGAAAAGTTGATGTTTCTTTCTATAAAGAACTTGATGAATTCTGGTCTCTCTTGATCTGTCATGGATTCTGCTAGATGTAGGATTTTTGCTTTTTCTTCAGTGCCGATGTTCACAGACTATGTTGGCTCTACCAGAACTGATGACCGCTCATGATAATGTTCTAGAAGAGTGTCAAATCTCCCATTTTTCAGTGCCTCAAAGAGGTTTTCACCTTTAGATACGTTCTTTATTTTATCTTTTTCCAGATCTAATGCTGCCATAGAATGGTTTTCACCATTAGATCTATTTTCCCTTTTTTTACTTTTGCAACTAAAAGATTTGACACCCTCTTGCTGAGTTGTGTTGTTATGAGTATTACAGATAGAACTCATACGAGGTTTGTTTTGACATAGGAAATTCATGACAAAATCATCATTTGCAAATATAGGTACAGTCAGAGGTTCTATAGGTTCCCAGTCAACAAGTTCTGGATGGATTAATGGCATGAGATCATCAAAATTATTTAGGCTGATGGATGTAAGGGTTTGGACAACCATTTCATCATAGTTGTTTATTGGAATATCGAGGTCAATGATGGTACCTTCTTCAAGATCGTCTAGTTCACTCGAGGTCTGTTCATCCCCACTTGAGTCATTAATATTTAGTGATCCTGCTACGAATGGTCTAGACTCAGAGCCTTGTCCCTCCTCATGCGTAGGTACATATTTTTGTATTACATCAATTTGAATATCGGTGCAAGATATATCAGAGCATAGATCCCACTCATATTCATTTGAATCTGTTTCAGAGCTATCTCTAAGCTAAAGGATTCTTTCTACAACCTTCCTTGTCATCTCCTATTTTTCTTCTTCAAAGTATCCTAGTCCTATTTTCTCTTTTGATTGGAGAGTGAGGGGTTGAATAGGCTCAATTATGCCTTCCTTTCTTAAACCAACAGGTCCATGTCCCTCGTAAACTATTTTTTCTAGGATAGCTTTCCCTTTGCCATATTTGTTTGTATTGATGTTGACATTCTTGATACTGCTATTTGATGTCGATAGTTCTTCATCCTTGTATAACCAATCAAGGATTGCTTTATTGTCTGATTCATCCTCTATGGTACCGACTTTTACAAACCTTTCTTCTAGAGTTGTGAAAGGTAGTGATGTTTGATGTTTGATCATGGATGGTTGGACGTATGTCTTAGGAGATGACATTAACTGTGAAAGATTAAGTGATTGCTCTATAGAGTATTGCCCCATTCCCTTGTCTATCAGCTGGACCTACTCTTGAGATTTATGTGATAAAGAAGTTTGGGGACCT
Source organism: Sequoiadendron giganteum (assembly GCA_007115665.2). NCBI lineage: Eukaryota > Viridiplantae > Streptophyta > Pinopsida > Cupressales > Cupressaceae > Sequoiadendron > Sequoiadendron giganteum. Next base: position 279,868,035 of record CM021106.1, read on the forward strand.
GAATTGTCTAGTACTTGAGTGTCAACAAAATTTGTATCTTTTTCTTTATTGTTCTTCTCTACCCATTTGGTGATGATATTTGGACGTTTTTCTTCATTTGAAGACTTTGAACTAGATGCTTCCCGATTGTGAGGTACAAAGGTATCTTGAGAATTCCTAAGTGTGTCACAATGTTGAGGATGATTATAATCAGAAGATACAATCACCTCCTGTCCATTTACAGGGAACTTTAAGCATTGGTGATATGTGCAAGGTACTTCTTGCATTTCATGGATCCAGGGATGTCCTAAGAATATGTTGTATGTTAACTCTTTTTCCAGTACTTGACATGCTATGTGCTTCATCATTGGCCCCACTTGAATTGGTAACACAATTAGTCCCTTTGAAGATCTTTCTTCCTCATCATATGCTTTTATGGTCATTTTCCTTCATGCATCAATAGCATCATCGGAATACCCTAGTGTACAGATTAAATTTAGAGTGCAAATGTTCAAACCAACTCCCCCATCTATTAAGACTCTTTTGACACAATGATTGTGGATCAAGACTTCGATATGGAGTGTGGTGTTATGAGGATGGTTGAGTGAGACATCATCCTATTCAGAGAATGATAGAAAATGTGGGGTAGTCAAATGCCCCACCATAACTTTGAATTGGAAAACATCTAGATTATTCGGTACCGTAGTGGCAACTAGTGCTTGTTCTAGAACCTCCTTATGCGATGGTGATATTTTGAGGAGTTCCAGTATCGATATCTGTGCTGGAATGTTTTGAAGCTGATCGGTAATATTGTAATGAGACAGAGGTGGATATGCTTTTTTAGACCCAACTCCCTTTAACACTACCTTGGATTTCCCCCTAGTTATTACATTTTCTGGTTGATATTCCTATTGGTCTCTGATTTTTAAGACGTTTATTTGATTTTCAAATATTTTTTATGCTTGGGAGAAATTCCAAAGGGGTAATGTCATTGGTTTCATGTTCGTTAATGTTATGACCAACTGTATGATCACTCTCTACTTCAGAAAGACAAAGGATTGTTTTGTCATAGACATGATTGATGGTCTTGCCTTTGTTATTTGCAGAGGATGATGCTCCTTTGTCATAGTTTGGCAATGGGTCTTTGAAGGCTGAATGATCATTATTGTATTGAGGTCCCTCCACATATATTTTGTTGTTGTCAATCAGATCTTGTATTGCATGTTTTAACTCCATACAATCATTGGTTTTGTGGCCTTTGTTGTTATGGAGGTTGTAGTAATCTACGTCATTCCACCATGGTGGTTTGACCTTTAGATCCCAGAATCTGGCTTCCCGTGTAGTGATAAGACCACTAATGACTAATTATTTTATTATTGATTCCATCATTTGGCCCAAAGGTGTGAACCTATGCCGATTTGATGGTTTTTGTGATCTCATTGCTTTGTATGACATTTGTCTTTACAATTTGATCATTGTTTTGATTCTTTTGATGTAGATGCTCTCCAGTTAAAAACTAGTTTGACATTTTGGGAATCATTTGTTGTTTCATTGGTAGTCATGTTTTGATTCTTTTGCCAAATTTTTGGTTTATCATTGCTTGAGTATTGATTGGAGGAGTTATTTGTGTTATTTGTTTAATCGTTGAAATGCTTGATAACTCCTGTTTTGACTAGCGCTTCTTCAATTTTAAGACCATTTTCTATTACTTTTTCGAATGTTGGAGGACATTGCAATTCAAGTCTATAACTCATTTCTTCAGTCAAGTTGTCAATGAACAAATCCATATTCTCTTCTTCAGGGATTGATTGAGGATATCTAGCGAACAATCGTTGCCACCTTTGTAGAAAAGACAATAATGTCTCCCCTTTTTTTTTGTTTTAGGTTATAAAGATCCTTTATTGTAACATCGTGTTGGATGTTAAAAGAATACTGGGAGATAAACTTGTTGACAAGCTCCTCAAAAGTCTTGATGCCTAGTTGTAATTTTGAAAACCATTCCATACAGGAACCTCCCAAGCTCCTTGGGAATAATCTCATTAAGTTTCCTCTTGGGAAAACTCAAGGCTCATTGTTTTGAATTACCAGATATGATCTATCAGATCCGTTTTTCCATTGTACTTGTCATATTTTGGGAATTCATAGTTTCTTGGAAAAGGTATCAGGCTAACTATTGCGTCAAAAGGATAAGGAAAAATGTCCTTTATCACATATCTTTTGGTACTCCCTTTCATCATATCTTGTATCTGTTGTTGTAACATTTGCATTTGGGACGTTAAAGCAACAATCGAATCTATTGCTTGGGTGGGTTGCGATATTTCAGTCTCACTTGTTCCAGGTGCTTCCTTCAGATGATTTATGTCAAAGTCCTTGGGAAGTTTAGCCCCCGATTTAGCCAACATCAAAAGATACTTCTCCATGTCTTGTTCTAAAATCTTTTCCATAAATTTATGGAATTTGGGATCTTGTTGGGCTGTTTGAATATCCTCAAGAGTTATTTCATTTTTATCATTTTGGTGTAGACTATTCCAAGGATTTTCTTCTGCCATTGTTTTTGATGTTTCAAGTTCTTGTTCTAAGAGTCTCTGTTTTTGGGACCTAGCGAAGATTGGCATACAAATTTTTACTCTTTTTCCCAAAATGCTGATCTTCTATGCTGGAAAAATGTCAATTGAATTTTTAACAAAGTCAAATAAGATGACTGATCTTATTGATAAGACTAAGTTAAAAATTTGATTACTATACTTTATTTCATGATAAAGGATGAAGATATCCTGATGATGAAACTTCAATGTAGTAATTGATTGTGTATTTGATTTGACACTTCTAATTTGCAAGATCTTGTTTGAGTTTGATAAGATTGGAACGTTGTATAAACCTTTCTAATTTTGTTCTCTAGATAGTGATTCTGACAAAAAGATACTTGTATTCTGGTAAAAACTATGGATAAATGAAAGAAAGACTGACTGGTATGATTTTGGAACTCTCTATTTTGAAAGCGCTAAAACAGAGTACAAAATCGCTATTTCACCGAAGCACTAGAACAGAGTTCAAAAGAGCTGAAATAGGTGATGGAAGTGCTATCTTTATAGATGCTCAAAAAAAATTCCCGAAAGCATTGTAGAAAGTGATGGAAGTGCTATCTTGATAGATGCGCTAAAATAAAGACTGTAAGCGCTAAAACTATTCTCAAAAGCGCTATTTCACAGAAGTTCTAAAATAGTGACCCAAAGCGCTGAAACAGGTTTCTAGAGTGCTAAAAAAAATAGAACTTTTAAGACTCTCTATTGTAAAATTTGATTTGGTCTTGTGGCATACTATATTGTGGGTTGTGGAAAATAAGACTGACGTATGCGTTGATTATGGTTGTGATACTATGTGAGAGCTCTCCTTTGGAAGAAGGCTCGTGAATAGAGTGTGACCCCTAGAAAAATCATGATATCTGTGGATGAAGGTTCTATGTTGTAATAATATCTTTCGATTCTAATATAGAAAACATCTCCTTAAATTATCTCGATAACTAAGAGGTTTCTTGGGTTTGGTGATTTTGTTTGTTCTTTTGACAAACGTGGCGGACTTCCACTTTCAAATCATGAATTTCTTGACCTGATTTGATTTGTTGTTTTTAGGATGATCTTTAATCTGATTTTAATGACTTTTGTGAAAACACAACAATCAATTGTGAATATTTGTTTTAAACTGAATAGATCGTGTATGTTCAAGAACCACGAATGGTCCTTATTGATTTTCAAGGGTTACTTTGACAAACATACACAAATAAGACAAAATCACACTTAAGGACAAATAGGTCATCGTTATACTCAACAACCCACATCTTGAAATTGCATTGATGCACACAGTTGTGTCACCCCCCTTGAGGGCGCCCGTGTTTTTGTCGTTTCTAGGCACGTACTCAAAGTTGGATTTCTCGTCCTTTGAGCAAATTGTCCTTGGAAATTATATGGTGAGTGTCTTGGGGGTAGATTCTTCCCTCCCCTTGCACCGTGAGTATGACAATGTATGGATACTGACTCAACGAGATACTACTCTATGGTTCATATATAGGGCTTGTGTGCGGTGCGACAATTGATAAACTCCCTTAGGAGACCTCCCAATCTTTAGAACAAAGATTTTGGGGATGGTTATCTTGCTCACTACCATCAAGTTGGAATTTCATCAACAACTTACATTTTGATTAGAGGATGTTGGAATCCTTTGCTTTAGGAATTCACACTTAGGTTTTCCCATAGGGTGAGTATTTTTTCCCACTATGGCAGGCCTTCTAAAGGATTTAATAAAGTGTAAATAGCATGAAGTAAAGATGAATTTGGCGCTTTGATCACCCAGTTAAGGGGAGAGCATAAGCCTAATCACCACAAGCACAACATATAAGTTGTTCTGTTTTAATCCCAAAAAAGATAATTTTCTAATCTATGTGAAGGTGTTGCTTCACAAAAATCATGATGTTATTTTTAACTTATATTGCAAAAATGTGATGACTACCCTAGGAAAGATAAATTTTATTTTAAGAAAACAAAAAGTGGCTACCCTAGGATTGATACATTTTAGAAACTAGAAGTGACTACCCTAGGATTGATAAATTTTAGAAAATAGAAGTGACTATTCTAGGATTGATAAATTTTAGTCTAACTATGAAAGCATTAAATTCTGGCCGCGGTCATGTTGGATCTAGACTGAATTTACAAAAGCACTGAAATAGTCTACCAAAGCGCTAAAACTTTTACCTGATGTGCTAAACTCAAAAGTGTCAAAACATAATACCAAACCACCAGAGTTTACCATGGAAGCGCTAAATAAAACGATGCGCCGAAACAGGTCATGGAAGTGCTAGAGTTGAAAGCACTAAATTTTTTTATGGATGCACTATAGTATCACAAAAGCTCTGAAATAGAGCACATAAGTGCTATAGTTTTCCATGGATGCGCTATAGTATTTGATGAAAGCGTTGAAAACCTACACGACACTTTTCAGAAAAATTGATAAAAATTGGGGTTAATGCCCCATGGTGGGCACCAAATTTTAAGTGTGAATAAGGTGTAAAGTAGTAAAACACTTCTTAATGAAACATTGCATCAAATATTAAGCTAATAACGAATTGAAATCATCTCATTGTCTCCTATCTTTAAAGATTTATTAAGCCAAGTGCTCTCAAATTTAAATAACACTATAACTATTAAAATGACAATCTAAAGAATGGAATGATGTTGATGCAATGATATGAAGCTAATATGATAAAGACTAGCTGATAAAAGAAACTAAATTAGCATGGATTGAAATGAAAACTGATGAATGCAGCTACAAGAGGCAGCCATGATTGTGAAAGCTTGAATACTGGATGCTTGGATGCTTGGATGCTTGGATGTTGAATGCTTGGTTCTTGATGAAATTCCTACAAAGTAAACTTGATAACTTGGGATCCTTTTCTTGTTCCAATGAGGCTTTATTTATAGATTTTCTGGCTATAGAAATGCATAGGGATGGCAAAGAGAGGCTTGGATTCAATCTGGAGGATTGAATGGTGAGAGATGGAGGATATTGAGAGAATTTTGGAAATTTTCTCTACCCATGAAAACACCAGGAAAGAGAAGAGGAAAGATTGATGGAGGAGGATTGAGAGATAAAATTGGAATTTGTCTCCAATTTGTCTCCAAAACTTCTCGTGAAGTTTCAAAGCATTAATTTTGACATATTTTAGACATAAATTAGATATAGGATATCTAATTCATTTTTGAGGAAATATAGAGGAATATTCTTTATGCCTTTATTTAGATATTTTTGATTTAATTAAATTAGCCAAAGAGGGATAAATAATTTAATAGAACAAACTATAGAATTTGTGTATTAAATTAAAGTTGTTAATGAATGCTTTCTCTTATTTTTGGGATAATATGATTAAAAAACTAACTACCTTTCTAGTTTAATGAGGTGGATGCAAGAGAAAATATTCGCCCTCCCAAATGAGGAGGGAGAGCATCACCAAAGAGATGGAAGAAAAATTAAAATAATCAAGTGCACACCATGGACACAAGAAATTTCATATAGAAAAGTTGATGTTTTTTTTCTTTTGAAGTTTAGATAACTTCTTTGAGTTATAAGTAAAATAATGATTGTGTTGCTAGTGTTTTTTTTTTGCCTCTCTTGTTTCATTACCATGATCATTTATTTTGATTGTTGTCTTGCATTTTTTATCATCAATACTTTTGTTGAAATCAAAAGTGGTGTAATGGTTTCTTTTCATTATAAGTGTTTGGATATTTAATTTAATATGTTTGGTTTTGTGAGACAAATTTTTAATAGTAGGTTGATATATTTATATATATATTTGTGCTTGATTTTACTTATCTAAAATGTTTATATATATGTGTGTGTGTGTATTTTTGAGAAAAAAGCATAGGCCCATATATTATATTATATAAAATATGGAAATTACAAAAGATGCCAGTAAAACAAAATCGAGGAGTATGCTTCATAACATACTACATTACATATGGTTGATAACATTTGCATACATCATTACACAAGCTACATATTTCTTAATATTTACACATATATATAGTTATTCCTCTATGTGACAAGCTTTGATTGAATTTTTACCTTGCTGATCTTGAGGAGATGAATCCACATGCACCAGTTGAGGAAATTGAAGATTATGTGCTACAATTACATTTGCATTCCTCACATGGGACAACAAAAAGGATATTGAAAAATATTTCTCCTTGAATTTTGCAAACATCTCTAATTCAATTTCATTGGCATTATGTTGGAAAGCTTTGATTAGAATTCTATCACTCTTCATTTCAAAAGATTGTTTAATAACATCATAAACTGATACATAAGCCCTTCTTTGTTTGAGAAATTTTCTATGAAATATCCCCCCTATGTAACCCTTTCCTTTAAAAAAATAATATAATTGGACACTTCTAACTTCCATGAAAGGGTCTTTAACCATTTCACTTATAATATATTCAACAGACTCAAAGGACTACAATAAATCTAGGATATTTGATATGAAAATTGATAGTACCTGAGATGGGAATATGATCCTTTATGCCTATGGACTGATTATCTCCTCACCAATTATACATTGGAAACACTCTACCACACTCAAATAATGCACATTGAAGACCTCTGATAGCTAAGCATGTGTGATGGTGCCTATAAATGGATGTTCCCAATTGCGGACCTTGAAGGGAGCTCTAAAATTCCTTGGTTGATATTATATGGTTACACTTCATAGACCATCACAAGAGCACCAAGAAACATTTTTCTCTACTTAGAAACCTTTGAAGCCTCCAGATACATTGGTCACAAAAGAGATTCAATAACCCTTTTAATAGCTATTGCCACACATGACGAAAAATGAAAGATAGAGGAGCGTAACAAAGTTGAGTGCATTTATCTTTTTGAAGCATGTACAATGGATTTGGAATGAGTGAAAAATATTTTACTTTCTATGAAATTATTATGGTTTATGAATGTTGCACGATCTTGCAAGAAATATAATTAATGCCTTTGATAATCTCAATAGTACCTACATCATAAAGAAAATGCTAGTTTTAGAACTCATTAGAACATCTCAATTTCCTTAGAGTGGGTCATCGATAGGAATTATGGCCCCTTCCATTGGTAGAATTTAAGTTATTTGATAACTTCTATATGAAATTTGCAAGAGAGAATAACTGTTGCATTTTAGAGTGAAGATAGTGAAGCATAGTTAGAGAGTATTATTTCTTCAAATTTCTCGCAGCCTTTGTTTGCCAAATAATTTTCTAACTTATTCCATTCCATGAAACAATGGTTTAACTGATAAGTTTTGAATTCATCCATTAAAATCCAAACTCACTGCAAGTATATACTTGATACACCAATTGTGAACACTCATTTTCTTACAAGCATTAACTATTAGTAAATAATACCCTTCAATTTGAATGGGGGATAACTTCAAACATATAGCAAGTATTAGGCCATGGAGGAGTGCTTGAGATTTTGATACATTGTTAGTGCCATTTATAAGATTGATTTATTTTCCCCTAAAAATTTACCCAAGTGATCACGAATTATACACCTTGTCCTTGCATGGATTGCACTTAAAAGAACCATCAAAGTAATTTGTAAGTCCCTAAAGTAGAAGGTACCCAAATATGTATGTCTATATAATGGACTTAAAATATATACATACATATATACATATATGTGAAACATAGAAAACAAGGTGAACCTTAATGTTTAGATGTGTAAACACTAGGATTATTTAGGATCCCTTTTCCAAGTTACATTAGAAGGTGGATCAACAAGGTGAGTAGATTGATTATCTACCATAAAGGTGAGCCAATCAGACCTGGATCCACTTTCTTAGGGCCTTGAATATGGATGGGAAATGATTTAAAATGATTAACCTACTTGAGCTATATGACCTAATGTGACAAATGCAATAATCTAGAAACATAGACTAAAACTATAATATGTAGATAGATTCAGGAAGTGTTGAATGATGTGTACCTATCACCAAGAGCTAGATTTGGAATGTAGAAGAGGACACAGTCACCCAAAGGAATATGGGTCCTTGATAGGTGGTCCGAAAACTAATTCTACAATCCTCTAATGCTAGATTTGACCTTTTGTTTCCTAGTTGCAAACCTGTCATAATGTCATCAATAAATTATGTAGGTGAGTTTATGTGGTTTGACAAGCTATATGACAACAAATGCAACAATGGAGAATTTTTCTTCAAGATTCCTTCAATCCTCTTCAAACTTGTAACCTGCACATTCACAAAGAGAGGAAATATTGGGCCATTTTAGGGGCTTAACTCAGTCAAACCCCATGTAAGTTTTTCCACTTCCACAATGGCAATGTCAATGATAGAAATGATAATTGAAAAGAAGGAATGATGAATAAAAAAATGTTGCAACTCACCACCCTTCAATGGATTCCTTCAAGGATTAAAGTCATGCACATCACCTCAAGGAACTTGGATCTCGATTGATATATTTTTTTAAATTCTTTAATTCTTGAATGCTTGGAGACCCACAAAAATGTTAGCCTTCACAAAACAATAGCATGAACACACATAGAATTTGACATGATGTTAGACCTTGAATTTTTTGCAATAAAGCTTCGGTAATATTTCTCTTGACTTTATCTTGACAATAATCACCTCTAGCTTATTAATAATCCTTAGATTTGAAATGATAAAGTATCTAGGTATTTATGTGTAATTTTTCTAATGTCCCAAAAATCAAATTTGAAAAGATGACAATTGAAATTTGAATTATAAATGTTAAAATTCCACCAAAAACATATTAAAAATTGGTCCTCGATAAGATAGGGGGACCCATACGACCATGGGAGTATGGGTTATAACCCTATTTTCTAGGACATTAAGTGTCAGATCATAACATTAATTATTTACATTTACTCAATGCTTGCAACATTGTCAAAAAATGATAAAAATGCAATTTGGAATGCATAATTTAGGAAATTAGGGACTTAATTAGGTCCATTAATTCAGTGGGGCCAAAATGTAGTGTGAAATTATTAAGGGTGAAAATTTTCTACACTACATAGCCCCCACTTTAGTGAGAGTATAAACTTATGCTAAGACACCCTAAAGTAGAAAAATATACATCAAGAGGGGTGCACTTGTATAAATATTGAAAAAATGAGATAACTAAGGATCAAAGAGGGTGATCAAGCCCCTATGATATAAGATCCCATGTAAAACCAACATAAACATAAAGGAACACACACATGTTTGATATGCAGCAACACAACATACAAAAACATACAACATCAAAATGAAAATATAAAAAGAAAAGGTATGGACAATTTTTTTTTACTATGCTAGGACCCATACAAAATACATTCATGACTCACACAATAGAAAATTTTGATATTTTCTAGGTGAGTCATAAGAGGAAGACACATAGGCTAGTGAGAACCACTTTTCACTAGGTGAGACCCCAAGGAAGGATGAGAAACACATTACGTCTAATAGGTGTAGCCATAACAAGGTGGAAATAATGGGAAAAAACACACTAGGTCTACAAGGTGTGCCTATGAAAACCATACCAAGAGTTATAGTCCATGATAAACCTTGTCATTTCATGCCCCCCTTTGATGACCCATCACTAATATCCAATGTGAGTGATCTTCCATGGGTCATCTTGCATGTGTTTCCCTTGAAGTTTTCCAAACTTGGATGTCCCAAAATTTTATGTTTTTGGACTATCCCTTACTTGCTTACCTTGCTTGCATTCTCTATCGCTCTTGCTTTCCTATCTTTCCTCTAAGTGTTTTGGGTTTCAGCCTTCGACCTTACCCTTTACCCCATACCATTCCCTCTCCTCTTCCATTTATTCCTTTCTTCTATTGGCCCTCAGGTGTCGACATTCATGCTTACATCTCACCTCTTACCTTCTTTACTTCACAATGTGTAAGCCTTCGATCCAACCTTAGACCTCCAACAATTTGAGGTTTGACCTCCAAAATCACTTTCTTTTCACCTTTCTCCTTCCATCTCTTCTTCCCACCGATGTCTTGATCCAAGAATTTGACTAAGTGTCGAATGCTTCAAGCTTCGGGGGTATGGCTTCCTCTTTACCTCTAAATTTGAGAGATAAGCCTTCCCTCTTACCCTTGATCTTTCCTTCCTCTTCATGGTTTCTCCTCTTTCCTTATTCCTTGCACACGGTAAGTTGATAGCCTAATGCCCAATTTTTGAAGGTTTGACGCCCGATCGTTGACACATGAAGTTTGATAAACACATTAAGCATGAGGTACACCTAACTCCCAACCTTCGATCACCCGATTTCCAATGCCTAATAGAGATGCATTTTCGGGGCTCAACACTCTTCTCTTCAAGGGCTTGCAGAAGGTTCTTTTTAGGCTCAATGCCTCAAAATTCCATGAAATAGCACATTTTTTGTTCAATGGTGCCATTAATGTGCATCTACCTCTCAATTACCAGGTGCAAATTTTAGGGTTCAAGGACGAATTTAATGTATTTCCATGCCTTTTCCTAGTGGATTTGTGGGTGCCATGCCCATTCATTACTGCTGCTCATCCTCTCTAACCAATCCCTTACCTAGATCATAGTTTTAGTGGAGGATTTTGGATGGATTTTCCAAGAAATATTCACAGTAGGGGGATGGTGTGTTGGTTTTTCTCTCTCGAGGCTCTTCTTGGTGTAATTTTTATAGTAGGTATGGGAACCCATGCTCATTCATTGTCTCTTGTTGAATTTACATTCCACTATGTGCGCTAGTCATGATTTTCGTGGAGGGCTCCATTATTTCACACCATAGGCTTCATTGCTAACCCTAGTTAGGGTTAGGGTTCAATTTTGAGTGTATTCATCTGAGTTATGCTTGATCTATAAAAGAAACACTTGTATATTTTTTAAGGTTTCTTCTTTCTTGTTGTGCCTTTAGCATACACACCCCATTCGAAATGTGGACCCTCTCTCTTTTCACTTTTCTGGGTCAATTTTGTCACCACCTCATTTTGTGTGCCCCCTATTTTGTATCCTAAGTAGTCAAGAAACCTTAAAAGAATCATCTTGAGTTGACCATATTTTGCTACCCTCAAATTTCCAAGGTCTTAAGTCTTTGTGGTATTTCCTTGGCTGTTTTCCTTTAACCTTTAAATTGGCATCTTCCGGGCAATGAGGGTTCGCCCCTATGGGTTGCCCTGCATGATTTTCTCTTGTGTTTTCATCATTTCGAATGGCTTTCACTCGACATCCTCCCACCTTGTGGGACCTGCAACCTAGTTTTCTCTTTTCACTGCCACCCATTCCAAAAGGCTAACCCCTATCCGTCATCCACTTGGCGGACTCATTTGCTCCTGTTGCACTTTCAAAATCACCACTCACCAACCCTAAACACCGTCGTACCCACATTTATGAGGAGCATTAAATGATGAAAAATTCTATAAATAGCCCATCTTGAGCTGTTATTTTCACCTACGAACATTCAGAGGAGTTGTCAGAGTTTACTACTAATGGTGTCATCATGCCTACCAAGTTTATTCACCAATTCAAGGCCTTTGCTACTTGCTGACACGTTGATCTTCATCGGGTTTCACAGGTCGGTCTTCTATCGCGAGCTTGGCATTGAGTTTTCTTTTATTTCTGTCAAGAGTTATTAAATATTTGAAAGAAAGCTTAAAAAACAATGAACTCTGGCAATCAAAACCCATAAGATGAAATTTTGATAAACTTCAGAAATCGACCACTAGCCACATGCGAGACTTGAACTCCCCATGGCCGTTCTTGAGCAAGGGCGTTCATGCCCTGTCGGTCCGCAAATTGACTGTCGCCGCCATTTTCGTTCCTCAAACTATCAAACTTTGAAATGACAAACATCTTTATTAGGCCCACCCCCGTGAGAAGGACCCTAAACTTGGCCATCCTAGAATCACTAAAATTCATGAGCCCACCACAGAGATCCTTTCACCCTCTCAGGTCCTCAAGTGTGGGCCTCCACCTATTGAATGCCCCTTGAGCCACTCCATTCCAAAATGGCCATCTGACCACCTCCTCCCGATAGGCAGATCTCGCCCCAATCACTACCAATCAGACTTAATCAAGCCAAACTACCTAGGTCCTGACCCATTGTGGGTTGAACCCTGCAAACTTCCATCTATGGGACTTCATCCTAGCTCAACCCTTTTCAACAGCCTTTGTGACTTGTCTGTCTATGTATCGGGCCCCACCTTCACAGTCACCAACCAAGCTTAAAGTAAGGCAACCTATCCCTTGTGGACTATCCTTTGTGGGTTTCTGCTGATCTTTCATTGTTGATGAAATGATTAACTCAAAATTGTGAAAGGGTGACATTCTTCTAACCAACAAGTCCCAACCTGGCCTCTACTGCCCAATTTTCCTCTGCGCTTTAAATGATTAAGTGTCACCCCTTTTTGTGAACCTCACACCACGAACATCCATCTACAAGTCATTATGCCATCACCTCTATTCCAATCAGGCTTGAGTGACCGTCCCTCCACCCTACGGAGCCTGAACTTACTGCTGTCGATTGAACTTAAAATGCAAAATAACTATGGATCAGGTACTAGAGGGACCATCCCTTGTGAGTGGCTGTTCATGGGATTTTTTCTCCCTATCACCATTTCCAAGTAGACATTGATTCCCATTGGTCCACGATGCAAGACCTAACCTAGTTGTTTCCCTTCGATTGTCCATGAACAAATAATTAAAGCATGCGTCTCCTGTGAACCCGCTATGCAGGCCTCTCCGGCTGGACTTCCGACCTGCCATTTCAAATGGCCGACACCCAACATCCCCCCGCACCTTCTGATCTATAGTATCTTGAGCTCTGAATGCCATCCTCTGAGACCACTAGTCCCGCATGGTGGAACACCGCTTGTGGGACACCGCCTTTCTAGTGTCATTTTCAATAGTAGAGCTACCCTCTACTTTTGCATGCTTAAAAGATGATCCTAATGCATCCTAATCTTCAAAGTGATTTCGAACCATGTGGAAAAATTGCCTAACCTCCCCGATGGACCCCACCTAATGATCAAATCTTGGCACGGGTGAAGTCATGTGGGCCATCGTGCCCTAATTGCCATTTGTTCACTACTACCTTCAGAATGGCTACCAACCTAGGGAATTCCACATTCCTCAGCCTGCATTTCCATAACTTCCTTAAATGAATGACTAATGGTGGTCTAGAAGATATGTTAGAATCTTTAAGAGATGAATCATCTGATCTAATGTTGTTTTGTAGGGTTTTGGCTAATGTTACTCATGTTTTTATGATTTAATATGCTTATGACTCTCTTACCTACATAATATATGGAACCAACTGTGGGACCCTCTGAGGTGATCGTGGAAAAGGAAAATGGAAAGAGACCAACTAAAGCACCCTGATGTAAAGAGGATAAAGACCAAATGAAATAAAATTTCCAAGGGGAACCCCTTAATTCTAAGGCTACCACAGATTGGAAGGAGATCTCAGATACTAATCTAGGACATATTGATATCAATGAATTCAAGGAAAGGGTTTGAATCAACCCAACAAAAAAAAATTCTAGAAGGATCAGAAGTAGTAGATTGGCCAAAGGTTGTTGGATTCCCACCTACCCTCATAGCTCTTGAGCTTGTAATGGCCTGCAGGGAGGCATATCAGGAGGACACAAAAATAATAGTAGACAGGGATGGGAATATATTAGGTGATCTATCTACCAAGTCAATAGGGAAGACCTTCTAGGGAAGACCTTCCACATCCCTACCTTCAATGAGATGGAGGAAACATCCAAATAATATGGTAAGTAGATGTGGGATGTTGATCCTCTCAAGTGTAAGAAGCTCATCAATCAGTATTGGCTAAAGGAGAAGAGGGGCAATGCAAATAAAGTGCCCCAGGAGCTCTTCCAAAGCAATTTCTATGAGGATTACCATGACTTGGTAACCCTATTGAACAGAGATGTGGGCCTTCCGACTGCAACCTTCTTTCAGGAGTGGATTCTATACTTTGTAGAAGAAATAATCTGAGGGGAAACCAAATTTGACTAGGCTGGAATGATTAGTAATTTCTTACACGAGCAATTTATGGCAGTAAAGAGAACCTCACAATTCTACATGACATCGTACCTGGTCTATTTTCTTGCTGAACGTGCCCAATATAGGGGACTATTCATAGCACCAAATCCAACACCAGGAAGGGAGCTAAAGGTATATGACAAATACCCTCAGCTCCAATACAATAATTTCAAGAAGGACTACTGTAGAGTCAATGATGCCTTCATAGGCGATATTATCATAATGCTTGGAGGAAACTTTGAAAGAAGCATCTCACATAGTGCTAACACTTCCATCTACTGGTTTGGATTTTTATTCATATAATTTCTAAAGTTTACCTACATTCGAGCAAAGGTTTTCTTAAAGAAACCATATAAGCTGCCTTGATACCCAAATGAGAGGTTGATACTACTTGAACTCTCTCGATAGCTACAATGAGCACACACCCTCCTAAGCGACAAGCATAGGGCAGGGATTCCTTATCCCCTCTCCTTCGGCCAAGGAATGTATGAACTCCACACATTCTAGTGTGCAGAGTATTCTAATAAAGAACTTGTGGAATATAAACTAGAGCTCCACACTGCTCGACCATAGATGGATCCATACGAAAATATCAAGAAGATGGTCAGGGTTGAATATGCCTACCTGCATAATTTTAAAGACTTTTGGGCCAACTGCAGAGATGACAGGGAGGTGCATATGTGACACTACATGCACATGATGACATAGTTTCTCAAAATAGTGAACTTGTTGCTAGTGTTGGATCAGATAGTTAAAGAAGAAAACATGATAGTAGATCCAAGAAATGATGTTGTTCCCAACCTATCACTATCGCTAATCGACTAGAATGAAGAAGAGGTTAATGACATCAACATCTTGACAAGGCCTATTGGGGCAAGGAAAAAATAATGGATCGATGGAAAAATCTCTCAATTAAAGCCACAGGGAGTGACCCTAACATACATAGAGCTCAAAGATCCAATGGAGAGTGAGACTGACAGTGCCTTTGCCGATGCTGCCCCAACTAAGGAGACTTTGACATCTCCTCCCACTACACAATCCAAGAAGAGAAAAGAAATTGTTGAATGCTAGCCTAAGTTGGGTGTATTCAAGAAAAACCTCGAAAGGTGAACCTTCCAAGAAATCAAGGAAATTAAGCAGTTTCATAAGAATACCCACCATTCAAGAGGACCCACTCCATGAAGAAGAGGAACAAGATATTGAGCAACCAAGGTCTCCACTAGATTCCTCCACTCTCATAGTCACTACCATTGTTGTTTCTATTACTATTGCCTCTCTACCTACTTCATAGGTGATAGTTGCTTCTTGTCTGCCTATGATGGATATTTTAGTTCACCTTGCCTCCACTTCCCCTACAACCAAAGTTATAGCCATAGATTCCTCATCTTCCACCACTTCTTTGCTCTCCTCTTTGTCCATGTCTCCATCGTTATCTCTTTCACACGCCATTGCAGTGAAAAAAATTCCTACTCTCTCGCTCCTAGAGGCTCTAGCTTGACACATGCAAAATATACTGTCGGAGTTGTCTGGGGTGACCCTAAATATTACAGTACAGGCCGCCTTGGCTCAAGCTATTACTGGCTTCCCTATCCCTCCTCCTCCAATTGAGCCACCTATTATGGACACAATGATACAAATCTCTGAAGAGTTGGAGAGGCATGAGAGGGAAGTAAGCAAGAAATGGGAGGAAGAAGTAAATGAATACCACGAGCATCCCGAATATCAACATCCAATAATTGATAAAGTGGTGCATGAAGAGGAGGAAACAAAATCCTTTGAGGAAGATGTTGAGGAGTGAGGCACAAAATATATTGTGGAAAATTTTGACCCAGAGCTCGAGGAAGAGTTGGCCCAACAACTCAAGGATGTAGGAGAAGAAGTAGAGAAGCAACCATTCAATGAAGAGAAGAATACAAATGAGAAAATGGAGGAAAAAAATGAACCTCCGATAGGGGAGAAAGATCATAGCCCCAATAATGATAAAGAAATACCTCCTCTAGAGGAACAAGAAGAGGAAAAAAGAGAAAAGAAAGAAGAAGATAATCCTGAAGAAGAGGCTGAAACAAGAAAAAGCCCGAAAGTGGAACACCATGAAGAACATGGGCATGAGAAAGAAAAGGAAGAATAAAGAGCCTTTGAGGGGAAGGACATCCCAAAGGAACATACAACCACCAAATCCGCAGGAAAAGAAATAGTATTCATCTAGGATTCAGATGAAGAAGAAGGAGAAAAGATAGGGTGGGAGACTTCAGGTGGTAAGAAATACAAATTCAACACACCCATGAGGAAGAAGGTGGTCACAAATCACAAAAGGGGGAGTCTCAGATGCCTGAATGGCTTGGAAGGCAATTGGAAAAGAAAACCCCGACCCTGATGGATCCAAACGCAAGGCTGGAGACCATCTTGGCTCAAGCCCAGAAAAGTGCAAAGAAGGAGAACAATCCAAGGGTCATATCTCACCTGATGACAAATGCATCTAGATCTAGGATAGTGCAAACAGCCACCCTAGTGATGGGAGAGGAAGGGGTCAGTTATAATGTTTCTACCATTAATTTGGGGACAACTACAAGAGAGCAAAAAATTGACCATCCTGAGGGGTTTGTTGCCACCATCATGCATCAAATGAATAAAGATCAGACATCTAAAGATGAGCTAAAGGAATAGGTGGTGAATCTAACATCTTATATTCAATAGTGGTCATCAACTGAGGAGCTCCCACCACATCATCGACTCCCCCATTGCTATTGTTCAAAGAGCATATCAGTAAGCTAGAGAAGAGAAAGAGTTGGACAAAGGATACTAAAGATTGGTTCCAACATGTCATATATAATGGACATATGGGCATCAGTTGAGTCATTAGAACAACAAATAGTTTCTTGGAAATCCGAAAATAGATGGAGGGCATGAGGAAGTTTTGCATTGATTTGTTGGAGTTGTACAGGATCATGTACCCCAAAATCAAGGTTATCCTCAAGATGCCCCAGAAATCATGGGAAAAGGAGCTTGCATTGCAAAAGAATGATAAGTGGCTCATTGAGACATGTAAAATGATCTTAGACTATAGGAAAGGGGCCTCGGAATAGGTTATCCATGAAGTAGAACTTGATATCAATTGGGTTAAAGAGATTAGAATGGCATGCATGGAGTCCCTCAAATTAATGATAGATTTTGACATGGCTTCTGTTGAGATAGATCAAGAAAAGATAAGGCCATATTTTCTTAAGAAGATGAATGAAGGGGCTATTGATGTCCTCACTCTAGATTTCATGGAGTTTTCCAGTCATGCCTTTGCCCAATTAGAACAAGTAGTGAAGGAGACAACCAAATGTGACAAGGACTGGGATGTGCTCACTAAAAGATCTAAGAAATGGAGCTTCCAAGTGCTTCAATATGACATAATGGAGTGGAATAAACTTCAAACATTGATTGGGAAGTTCGTGAGGTATGCCACTATGAATAAGAATGAGGGAAATCCCATGATTGATAATGAATTCTTCATAGTGTATCTACAACAAAGGAAACCAGCTAGAAGAAAAAAAAGCTATAGTGCTGCCCACAAGAAGACAAAATAGGGAAAAGACAAGGAATGTATTTTAAATTGCTAAATATTTGGGGGTAGGTGAAACCCTAATTTATAGTGAATCCTGGCCACACAATGAGATTAAATCTTGGCCATTTATTTTTCTTTTTGGACACTATAAATAGGGGGTCTCCTCTCATTCTCAAGAGGGTTGAGTTGTTGTAAAGACATGCTGCTAGAATGTTAATAGAATTTCATTGATTTGGTGGATTCTTGAGTTCCAACTTCATGTTGCATTATTATTCTTCTCATATGTGGTGAATTTGAGTATATTAACATTTTTGTTTTATGTGTTTCAGTTTTCTTTAGTAGATTAGTTAATGTTGTTCATTGGTTTTAAAGAATTTTGCTATGTTGATGCCCTTCCTTGTTCATGCATTTTGTTGTTTATTGATGATAAATTACAGTGTAAAGCTAGTTTGAACCTCATATGAATGCTACACTTAAATTTTATCTCTTGTTCATTCTTTATGATGAATGAAAGGTTGCAAATCTGTAGATGTTAAAATATTTCACTTGTTTCATGAGACTGTGAACTGAACTGGTTAAGTGGAACTAAGTTTTGGGAAGGATGTCCACTATAGGGTCCTCCATTATCATTGTTCATCAGTAGTTTCAGATCGAGGAACTTCTCCCTTCCCCTGCCCCTTTTCCCTTTTTTTTATAGGTCCTTTAGATAAGGTTCATTGCACATTGTAAAGCCAAATCTAAAGTTGAAATAGGAGTTTTAGACTATTATTTGAAACTACATCAATTATGCAGTAACTTCCCATCTTAAGAACTCCATCAAAAGTACCGATTCTTCTCTAGCTTAACTTATGTAAGTCTTCCCCATCATTACCAGCAAGATCACATTAAAACAACTAAGACATTCCAAGCAAGTAATGACCTAACACCCAAGAGACCTTGGGGTGATTTTTAGCAACTTGTTGTTGGAGATTTCCTTTCAACAGAGGTGATGAACCTATGCATTTTCTATGTTGAGAAGTGTAAAAACACCCATCAATAGGGCTCCTCTGATAGTTTTCGTTTGCAAACATTGCATCTTTCATTCTACCATTGTAAAGTCTAGCTTTTATGCCTCATGTCAATAAAATCTTACTATTATCATAGGCTTTTCTTTCATGTTTGAATAAAAATCTCTTACCTTCATGTTTGAATGATCGTTTTAGCTGATTTGTTGATATATTGTGCAATTTGAAGCAAAGAAGAAACAAATTTCTATCTTGGTGTATCACCTCCCTTTCATTTTATGTTTTCTTTGTATTTCTTTTCATTGTGAGCTATTAGAGTAGAGTAGTGATAGGGCTTTCATGTGTTGGGTTAGACCAACACATTTGCACTTAGTTTAGAAGAGAAAGTCATCCTTCTCGAGAGATTCAACCTCATTCGTGCAAGGTCCCACACCTTGAGGTTGTTTCCATTGTGTCATTAGAACACTGAAATTATGTTCAGTATGGTGCAATTTTATGTGACAACAATTTTTGGCATGCCCGGTGGGACAAGAAAGAAATTTCATTTCATTTTTTGAGAGAGTGGTTCTTCTGTCAACATTCCAACCTTGAAGAGTCTCTCAAACAAGTACCTAGTGACTCTACTATCAAGGGGGGAATCTACATACAAATTGGTGACCCTACTGCTACCTAGAACTCTTGTGCAAGATTAGACCTACACATTCATGCCATGAATTAGAACAAGAGCATCTTCTAGAGGTAATTTTCAATATATCCAACTCTCATTTTCTACTTCTAGAAGAAGAAATAGATAATATTTTTACCTATAAGAAGAAATAGGAGTATAAATCCACCTCCTAGAGCTTAATATACGCTAGCTGTGGGTATATTATTTTAAGCTAGAACACTTGTTGTCCATACAAATAGGAATTTATTCCATATGGATTTACCCAGAAATCAACCTTTTGTGTCTTTTACTGGTAGAAACCCCTTGATTCTAGCCCAAAAATATGATATACCAGTGAATTCCCTCAAAATTATTCCTCATTTTACTAGTGAAACATCTACAACTCCAGTAGTGTACATCATAGATTTGGAAAACATATGCTTAGTGTGTGATGTAACGAAAGACAACGTGGCTATTAAATTACTTGTCACTTCACTGAAAGGTAAAGCACTGCAGTGGTATAGAGAACTACCACCCAAATCCATTAACAATTGGGATGAGTTGGGTGAGAAGTTATGCAAACATTTTGAAGACAAGAGTGACCATTTTTCCCTGGTAGAACAACTAACTACAATTAAAAGAGCACCTCATGAATTCATGAGTGATTTCAACTTCAGATTTTAGAAGACTTGGGATAGAATTCTTGAGTTTTTCAAACCTTCTCTTGAGAATGCTTCCCTATACTTCTTAAGATCTCTTAACAGTGATATAACTATTATGGTTCAGTCAATGGGTGGTTATACCTTACCAGATGCATATGATGTTGCTATAAGGGTAGAAAATTGTTTAATTTAGGCTAGGAAGATGGCTCATAGGCTACCAATGCCTTTATTTCTAGAGATTCCTTCACATCCAACAATGGCTCCTATTCTAGTGGTTCCTACTCTAGTGGTTCCCACAATCCAATCTTCTACTTTTGTTTCACTTCCAGAAGATTGAGGCACCTTGCTCCAAAATATGAACAATTTTAGACACCTAAAAATGTCCTAGCCTACAAACTAGCATGCTAACACTAATATTTGTCTATTTATTAAGTAATTTAACATTATTTAATTAATCCATACTCAATCATAAAGTCCTAAAAACCCTAATTCCCTCTATTAATTGAATAATATTACATTATTTAATTAATTCACTTTTTCATCATTTTTGACCAATTAAATAAATTTAATTTATTAAATAAAGTCCTAATCTAATTTTATTCCTCCTGATAAATTAAATAACATCAATTATTTAATTATGTCATGAATTTACTCTATTCAAATAAATTATTAAAACATAATAATTTAATTGTGTCACTTTCCCCTAAATATGAATAATTGAATAAGTTATTCAAAACATCATCCAAAAGGTCAAATCAAACAAATACCACTTTGTTTAGAAAAGTCAAACTTTATTTTCACGTCCAACTCAAAAGAATTAATTAATTTAATTTAATTAATTACCCTCACCCACTTTCATGATTGAGCAAATTACGATCCCCCGATTGCTCGATTTGATTGTCTGATTGATCCATCTATTTCCTAACAAATTGATCTATTCTTCAATCCCACTGAAGGCTCAACTTGATTTCTTCAATTCCATAAATTATTCAATCTATTTCCTCAATCCCAATGAACACTCAAAATTATTTCTTCAATCACACCATTTACATAATCAATTTGCATTGATTATTCCCATCTAAATCCTCTCAATATCTTTCAACCATTGATTGAGATATTATACTATGCAATCTTGAGCATTCATTTTGAAAAAAAAAAACCCATATAACAACCATCTTTCTTTTGAAAAATGATCAGAGAATCAACCTATTCTAGACAACGAAGTAATGCCAAGATCATAATCGACATTGGACAAAGCTTCAACACACATCTTCGATCAACACACACACGCTCTTCAAGATTTCACATGCAACCATGGCGAGTTCACATTGATACAAAAAACCCAACATATTAATGAACACACTCTGACATGAGATGGTAACAACTATTTTATTTTGAATTCATTGTTATTGCTTTATTTTCAAAAAAAATCTTGAATTCTTAATTTTATAGTTTCATTTCATGAGTAATGGGCATGAATCATTAGCGTTTTTGTTGTTTACATTAGTTTCTATTCAATCAATTTTATATCATAGCATGCTCCTAATTTCCCCTTACACAAAGTTAGTAGCAATGGATAGGCAGCAAGCTCAAAACAATAAACCTTATCAGCCTCAAAATCAGGGTTATTAGCAAATAGACCTTATCAAGGGCAAACTCAATGGAATCATAGTAAGCCCATGAATAACATGCATACAAATACTACCAACAACTCTAAGGTTTTGGTTCTAGTGAAAAATAATCCATCCCAAGAGTAGGAATGGTGTTAGCCTTGTGAACAACCTCATAATCAAAATGCTTGTCAAAATGGCAAGTTTGTGGAAACTTTGGTAGCTCAAATGAGACCTCTACTTCAGAGCAACAAATTGGCATGAACCAAATAGTTGCTAATAAATAAAATCATGCATGAGGTGACTCTTCATTCGTCATTTGGTTTCAAGAGGATTTATGTGGTGTAAATCAAGTGGATATTGATGCAATCGCACATAATATAAGATCAAAGAAAAGAGCAATGTAGGGTGGTGTATCTTCCATGGTTGGGAAGCCATCATCTTCCCAACCATCTCAAAATTTTGTAAATGCTAGACCAACAAGTAGAACATCAGAGGTTCCACAATCAAATCAGCATGTTAACAGGCCTAAACAAGTGGTGGAACAGTCTAAGATCACATAAGAAACAAGGATAGACCTTGTTACAAAGGTTTCGTCTAAAGCCAACCAACTTCCTTTTAACATAGTGGAGAAAATGAAGAAAGATAATATGAATGTTATTATGTGGGAGGCTCTATCTATCCCATCACAAAGGGATTTACTACAACAAGATTTGAAGGAACATAAAAAAATGGAGGATGTGCAAGAAAAAGATTAGCCTACTCCATCAATCAACCTAGTGTAACCCAAAGAGGAAGGGAATTCAAGAAAAATTTGTAAGCCACCTCCCTTCTATCTTTCTTTAATTATTGGGAATCATATAGTTTATAATTGAATGATAGACTCAGGGGCAAGTAGTTCAGTCATGCCTCAGGATATTTCTGACATTCTTGGCATCAAGTATGAATTGGTGACTAGAAATTTTTTACATTGGATGGAATTGTTGTCAATACCATGGGGGTAATCAAAAACTTAAAATTGTCCTTTAATACATGTCCACGTTGTGATGTGTTGCAATAAATTTCAGTCATGGACCTCCCTGCTCATTTTTCCATTTTCCTATCTAGGGATTTCACAAATAAGATAGGTGGGTACTTATCTATTGTTTAGTCTCACATGCTATTTAGAACTAGATATGACACTAAATCAACCATCAAATCTGAGCCTATAGAAAAGGATCATCTAGAGACTTACACTCCTAGTCCAATAAACATGAACCTTACATTTCATGATGAAAAATATGGATTTGTACTCATGAGACTGCACATCCTTTAGATGAAGTACCTAATTGTTTATTGGATGAATGTGGAAATGCTTTCCATTTGTTTTTGAATTAGAGGAGACTCATTTTATCACTTATTGCATTCATGAGGAGAATGATCCTATCCCCAATCTCATAAAAGCTCAAGAGGATTTAGGAGGACTATGGCAAATGTTTTTTGATGGTTCTAGGAACAAAAATGGTGTTGATTGTTATGCTAGTATCTTTGAGTAGGGAGAAATATTACTTTGATTTCAAACTTTAATTTATTTACACTAACAATGTGGCTAAGTATGAAGCACTGATCCAAGGTCTCCAACTTGCACAAAAAATAAATATCAAATTGTTATAGGTTTTTGGTGACAATGAATTGGCTACTTATCAAGTCTGAACTCAAAGCTCAACCAAGAATAATCTGATCAAATCCTACAAGCATAGGGTTTGGGATTTAATTGAGGACTTTGAAGGTTTTAACATCCAAACAATTTTGACAGATTATAATAACAATGTTGATAGACTTGTAGTAGTTAGTTCTTAGTTTGACATACCAACACATATTGCAAGTAAAAAGGAGCAAAATATAAGACTTGTGGTGAGGCCTTCTGTTCTAGATAATCAAGATCACTGGAAAGTCTTTGATAGTGACCAACAAATAGTGAATTTTCCGCAAGATGAGGAAATTTTTTCTAAAAATAAATCAATCTAGGCTGAAAAATCAGTATGGTGACTAGATTATGTAGCTGAGTAGCAACAAGTTACCAAATGGTCTTATCACTCTTGAAGGTATTTTCAACTTGGATGATCAGTTGAAGCATAAAAGGATGAACTTAGTTGCAAAAAGGGGTGACTTCAAGATAATAGAAATTTCAGAGTGCAAGTCTCTAAACTTTGGAAAGGTATGCTCTACTACTAAACATGATGTTTTCATTGATCTTTTCAATATATAAAATGATGTAGTTTCTTGGACTTATGAAGACCTAAAGGGTTTTGACCCAAGCCTTTTCCAACATACTATTGAATTAGATCTTGATGCCAAACCAGTAAGGAAAAAACAAAGGCCTATAAATCCTAAGATTGAGCCTTTGATGAGAAAGGAGTTGGCCAAATTGATTAAGGCTAGAATCATCTTTCCCATCAAACATTCTTCATGGGTGGAAAATATTTTTCTTGTCAGAAATAAGAATGGGGAAATAAGACTATGTATATTTTAGGGATCTAAATAAAGCATCCCCAAAGGATCATTATCCCCTTCCCTCCATGGAGTAGATTTTGCAAAGAGTTAGTGGGTGAGAAATGTATTCTTTCTTGGACGGTTACTTAGGCCATAACCAAATTCTAGTCCAAGAATCTAATCAACATAAGACAAAGTTTACTAGAAAGTGGAGCACCTACGCTTATTATAAAATTCATTTTGGTCTAACCAATGTAGGTGCCACTTTCAAAGAGCCATGGATATGGCATTTCAAGGTGTGTTTAGATAGTTTGTTTTGGTCTATTTGGATGATATCAAAGTGTTTTCAAAGCATGCAAAAGACTATTTTAGTCACCTTGAAAAAGTATTTCAAATATGTAGGGAATATGGTATTTCCCTAAATCCAAATAAATGTGTCTTTGCCACTGATCGAGGGAAGCTTCTAGGGAACATTGTTTCAAAGGATGGCTTGGTCATTGATCCCACAAGAGTAAAATACATCTTGGCCATCCCACTTCCTAGCCACAAGAAAGGATTACAAATTTTCTTGGGCACAATTAACTTTGTGAGGAGGTTCATCCCAAATCTTGTTTCTTTGATAAAGTCTCTTACTATTGAACATCCAAAATATTGAGAGGAGGGGGTGAATAAGTATTCCACAGACCAATAATAAAATCCTCTTAACCATTATCACAATATTGACTGAACCAGCAAGAGAGAACATAGAAATAAGACAAATCAATCACACACATAAAAAAAAAAATTTTACTTGGAAAACCCAATGAGGGAAACACCACGGTGAGGGTTAACTCACAATATATTATATTCGGATACAAAATATTATGAGGCTCACTTCCAAGACTCAGTGTCCTTAAATGGCTCACAAACTAAGTACAAAATATGGCTCACTGCCAAAATGAAGAAAAAATGGAATACAACTTCAATGTGTAGTTTTTATTTTTTCTAAAGCTCAGAATATAAAGTACTGCATCACTCAACAATTTTCATATCTTCACTTTTTCCCTTTTCCACTAGCACACACTTTCCTCTTGCATCTATCTTGTATTTATACAAGTATAACTTATTCATCAATTAGATCAACACCATATAAGATTTAATCATTTCATCCAAGTAGTGCATTATACCAAGTTGGCTATTAATCTTCATAATATATTGCATTTGCTGAGTCGGCCAAGACTAAACCATAACTCTCCAAACCAACAAATAATTCTCAAAGCAAAAACCTTCTAGATTTGAGAGCATGTTAGTTTCCCATCATACTACTAGTAAAGAGGCTATCAAAAAAACCGTAGTAAATGAATGTTCACCATAGTAGAATGTGGAGTCTCCCACATAGTATACATTCACATAGAACAATAGTAGAATATAGAGTTGAACTCTGTTAGAGATAACTTTGTGTTCATAGGAAAAATATGTCTCAAGATCCAAGATATAGTTGTCCGAATGAGACAATAAAACATGGATAGGAGATCAGAGTCATATCAGATCTTGTGATGAGTTCTGGACTCAAATATTAACATACTGATCCACCACAAAGGAGTACTATCAGCAAAGAACAAATTTTGGTAAACAAAGAAAACTTCTCATACTATTATAACCATGTTGAAATCAATGAAAACATAAGAACAACCAACACAATCATCCATACTTCATGTTCATGTTGCAAAGCTTCAAATAATCTCCCCCTTTGGCATTGATGGCAACATGCATGACAAATTATTTTCAAGAATACCACATTGACTATTCTGACTACTCCCCCTATCAAAATTGTTCTTCACAATTTTTTTTCCTCTGAATATTCATCTCTCCCCCTTTGACATCAATGACAAAGGAAGGGGTCCGGTATAAATATAGATATGCATTGAATTAACCTAAATAATAACCTTTGAGACTCTCCAGGATAGGCTTCTATGATGCTTTACCTTCTTCCCATGAATCCTTTGCACTAACTAGAGTCTTGTAAAATAGCTCAAGTTTAGTTAGAGACTCTAAACCATCTGTTAAAGTATTGGGATTAAGAATAATCTCTGATAATTCACCAATATAGCCAAGAGCACAAGAGATAGGAATATGTTTGAATTTAATCATGTATTTGAGTGCCACAAACTTCTTGATAACATTTGTTCTTCGATCCTGTAGAGAGAAAAAATTGTCCTAAAGTTGGACAATGTAGGACCACCTCTAATTATCTCTATCTTCTACTAATATGTATGTATCTAGCTGAGTGCTCAGTCGAGAGTCACTCATCCTTACCTCATTTCTCATATTCAATGTATTGCAAGACCAATCTAGACAAAAGGAAAGTAGTTCCTGTGCCTCTTTTTCACAACCTTGTACACTCTCCAATTCCTTCATTACTTGATTGTGTGCATTCACACATTTTCCTTTGATATCATACAAATTTTCTTCATTAGACCTAATTCCAATAGACATTTCAAGTTCAGAGATGTAGACTTTCAAATAATTAATCATGCCATGAAGATTCTCCACAACAAAAATAGATGAATCAAAATTAGCACCAGGAATAACCTTCTTCAAATATTCCAAAGTTTTCTGAATATTCATTATTTCATGCTCATGTTCAAGCTTTCTTTCTTCTACACTTTCTAGCTTCACTACACTCTTTCTCTTCTTCCTTGTTCCAATCACGCTACCGGAGGTACTTTCTTCATTGAGATGCTTAGGGCTTTCCAATTTTTTTTAGCATATATATCAATTAAAGCCTCTAAAAATTCATAATTCAATTCATATATCCAAACTAACCTTGTTTCAACAGCTTCAATGTGACAAAAATTTGTAGACACAAGAAAATTTATGCTTCCAAAATATATTTCCACAACACTTACTAGAATTCTAGACCTTTTATTCATCCTCATCTGAAATGTTCCAAAGAATGCAACAAGGGAAGATTATCGTGCATCCAAAATACCAAGATTTATCATGAAATTCCTGATCTGATAAGCAATAGGCTATGAATTTGACCATTCTAACCTTCTTATTATCGACAACTCTTTCAAAAAGTAAAAAAGTAGACAAAAAACTAGATTTCCATACCAAAATGTATTATTCTTACTCTTCTTAGTTTCATTTAAATTATTCAAAATATGTATGTGAAGTAGTTCACACAAGTCATATTCCATACCTCTTATTACTGTATCAAAATAATGTTCATCGCAAAAGTAGAAACTATAGAGACATTGTTAGGGATACAAAATTTATGACCAATGATCATAGTAGTATACCTTTTTACTAGATCAACAATAAATATCAAACAAATTTATTTTCCTTTAGAACTCGCACATGTAACCACAATCATTTCTTTCTCATTCATAATATTTAGTTTAGGAACCAGTCCAGAGGAACACAAACCAGTTACATCTCTAATAGCTTCTCTAGAAATTAGATGTGTTTCATTAATCCACAAAGATTCATCATGAATTATACTCAATACCATCCGAATATAATTTTTCTCAAATTCAAACCAAGGAAATTTTCTCCAAACATCCAACTTCTTCTCAAGTAATACTCTGTAGGTATCATGATTATCTTCCAATTCATTTTCCCAAAGCACATTGAACTGAACTGGTGACATTTCTTCAATATTATTGTAAACAAATGCATACATATTTTTTGTAGGAAACACTCTTGGAGGGATGCAATATAATGCACCAACAAACTCTTCTGAAACATTCCTTAAATATCTCTTCAACCTAGCTTTATCTACACAATTCATAATCTTTGAATTATCCATCAATAAAAGTAAAATATTATGCAAACAAGAGTACCTCTAAAAATGTCAACAATAAATTTATAGATATCCTGCTTCTGGAGCTCACTTTGAATTCATCTAATACATTGTTCAAATTAAGAAATTTTGAATTCCTTTCTAGACTTCCTTTGCACTCTTTTCCAAAAATACATAGGATTTTATTTTCATCTAAACTTATTCCTTTCATTCTAAATTATTTTACAATAAATGTTTGAATTTGTAGGTAGATTTCCTCAAAAATTGTGTATGCCTTCATTCTTTCAAATTCTATAGACTTCATTCTTCAATAATACGACTGATAAAATACCTCAATCTTGTTACCACATTAAATATACTTCTATCATGATATGACACAAGTAACAATAAGGGGGTTTATTATATTTTCTGATGATTGCTCCCCTATAGCCATTGCCTTTATTTACAAATTGACACTAGTATCTGTTCTGGAGGTCTTCACAGATAAGACCGATAATTCCTTTCTTCAAATCCTTTCCATTTATTTTCTTGCCTTTTCCAGATCAAAGGTTTTATCATTATTCTTTGTCAAATAGATGTTCTCCTTTATTCAACTATTACTGCTAGGATGTTCCAACTTTCTGCATTTATAGCAAGTAAAATTCTTCTTTCCCTTTTCCATTTTATCCAACAAACTATGTTTGTATCCATTCTTTTTTCCTTTAGAATTATTCACATTACTTTTGTAGTCCTTTTCCTTATGACTAAATCTCTTGTAGAAATAAAAAACACCATTGAAGTATAAATACCTTTTTGCATCATGTCGTTTGACAGGAGCTTTTTTGGAATTGCTTCTTCGCTCCTTGACTTGTCTATCTTTGTACTGTGTCTTCTTACCAGTGAATTTACTTGCTTTAGAACTTTGACATTTTTGAAAACCTAAACCACTCTTATCCATTTCTGATCTTTGAGAGGTAATCAAATCATCAAGCATCATCGAACTTATCTTAAATTTTTCTTCAAAAATTTTTGCCCTTTCTAGATTAGATCTCAAGATTCTTGCTTCTAATTCCAACTTTTTGCATTTATCTATCTTCTTTCAAATTTTAATTTCTTGAAATTCTTCAACTCTTCTCTTCTCATCCAATTGTTCCAATAGGCTAGTGATGATTTCTTCTCCTTCGATCAATAGATCAAATGAAACTAGACTTGTACTTTGTATCTTTTCAATATGCTCATTTTCTTTTATCAACTTGTCCTTCAAGGCTTCCATTTCTTTTGAAAATTTGGCAAAGGAAATTTTTAGAGGAAAAAAATTCTCATGTTCAAATTTTGAGACCTTCCTCAAGCTGTTAGGCTTCTTCTAAGGAAGCAAGCTCTGATACCAATTTTTGAACATCTGAAATACTAAGAGGGGGTGAATCAATATTCCACAAACTGATAATAAAATCCACTTAACCATTATCACAATATTGACTGAATCAACAAGAGATAACATAGAAACAAGACAAATCAATCATACACATGAACACCAAGATTTTTATGTGGAAAAACTAATGAGGGAAAAACCATGGTGTGGGTTTACTCACAATATATTATATCCAGACACAAAATATTATGAAGCTCACTACTAGGACTCACTATCCTTAAAAGGATCACAACCTGAGTACAAAAGATGGCTCACTACTAAGATACAATGATGGTGGCTCACTGCCAAAATGATGAATTGATTGAATACACCTTCAATGTGTAGGGTTCATTTCTACTAAAGCTCAAAATATAAAGCACTACATCACTCAACAATTTGCATAGCATCATTTTTTCCCTTTTTCACTAGCACACACTTTCTACTTGCATCTATCTTGTATTTATTCAAGTATATCTTAATCATCAATTAGGTCGACACCATATAAGATTTAATCATTTCATCCAAGTAGTGCATTATACCAAGTTGGCTATTATTCTTCATAATATAGTGCATTCATTGAGTCGACCAAGACTAAACCATAATTCTCCAAACCAACAAATAATTCTTAAAGCAAACACCTTCTTGATCTGAGAGCATGTTAGTTTCCCATTATACTACCAGTAAAGAGACTATCAAAAAAATTGTAGTATATGAATGTTCACCTTAATAGAATGTAGAGTCTCCCATAAAGTATACTTTCACACAGACCAATATTAGAATATAGAGTTGAACTCTATTAGAGATAACTTTCTGTTCATAGAAAAAATATGTCTCAAGATCTAATATATAGCTTTATGAATGAGCCAATAAAACATGGTTAGGAGATTAGAGTCATATCAGATATTGCAATGAGTTTCAGACTCAAATACCAACATAATGATCCACCACAAAGGAGTATTACCGATAGAGAACAACTTCTAATAAACCAAGAAAACTTCTCATACTGTTATCACCATGTAGTTATTACCATGTTGATATCAATGACAACATAGGAACAACCAACACAATCATCCATACTTCATGCTCATGTTGCAAATATTCCAACACTTACTTCTATGCTCAAGAAAAATATGCGTTTCAAATGGACCAAGGAAGGTAGAGATAGATTTGAGGCTATCAAACAAGAAATTTCTCAAGCTCCTACCCTTGGAAATCCTAACTATGACAAATATTTTATCCTTTATACCTTAAGAGGTGAAGGAAGTATATCAGTTGTACTAACCCAGCTAAATGAAGAAAATATAGAGCAACCCATTGCTTTCTTTAGTGAAGGGCTCAAGGATTATGAGGTCAAGTACAACTACATTGAAAAAAATATCTTGTTATTGTTAGAGAATTGAAAAAAATTGCACATGTTGTCTAATAATAGGATACAAATAATGGTTCCCCATGTCAACATTAAAGAGTTCCTATTGAGTAGAGATACCAATGAAAAAAGGACTGGATGGATCACCAAGGTGATGGAGTATGACATTGACATAAATATCTCCAAGTTAGTGAGAGGCAAAGGGTTGTTTGAATAACTTATCTCAACATTTGAGACTCCTATAGAGGCTTCCCTTATGCTACAGGAACAAGAATCAAATGAAAACATACAAGGCAGCTTGGTGTGTGATATGACTACCTTTTTACAAGAAGGTAGATATCCTTTGGTTCTAGATAGGACCAAAAGAAGGCATTCCAGATTATAGTCCATTCCCTATGTCATAATGGATGGCATACTCCTTAAAAAGGATTTCAATGGAGTCCTATTAAGATGCATAGAGATAGATCAGGTTAGCAAAATGCTAAATGAATTTCATGATGGCTCTTCAGGTGGCTATTTTTCTGCAAGGACTACTACTACAAAGATTATCAAGGTTGGTTATTATTGGCCAACTTTTTTCAATGACGCTCACAAATGGGCGAGAAATTGCAAAAAGTGTGCTTTATTTTCTAGAAAGTAAAGGTTTCATACCCTCCCTCTTCAACCCATTCAATTTGATCAGCCATTTACATAGTGGGGTTTTGATTTTATTGGAATGATAAATCCACCATCAAGTGTTGGTCATAAGTGGATTTTAACATCAAAAAATTAATTTACAAGGTGGACAGAGGAAGTTGCTTTGGAGGATGCCATCAATTCTTTAGTTTTAGAATTCCTTGATGGAATTATTACAAGATTTGGTACCCCTTCCACCATCATTTTAGATAATACCAAGGCTTTTAATAGTGCTCATATCCTTGATTGGGAAATGAAGCATGAAATTTACTTGATGACATCATCTAATTACTATCCTCAGGGTAATGGCTTGGCTAAGTACTCAAAGAAAAATCTGATAAAAATTATCAAGATGACCATTAAATACAACCAAAGGGTCTGACATAGTAAGTTGAAGACAACCCTTTGGGCTGATAGAATTCCTCCCAAAAGAGTGATTGATGACTCTCCTTTCATGCTAGAAGCAAGGTTTCCATTATCATTGGAGTTTCCTTCCCTTGAGTTGGTGTGTTAGCTAGAGTTAGAAGAGAATGATGTTATGATGGTAAGATTGGTTGAGCTCTTGGAGCTGGAAAAGACAAGGAACAAGTCTATGCAAGTCATAGAAGCGCATCAAGCACATGTCAAAATAAATTTTGACAAGAGGGAAGTCCATAGGATATTCCAAGAGGGAGATCTAGTGCTGAAAGGGGATGTTGATAGAACCAAGGTTGGAAGACATTTTAAGTTTGATTCCATTTGGAGTGATCCATACATCCTCACCAACTAAAAGGAGGCCAATGCATTCAATCTTTCCAAGTTCAATGGTGAGTTTCTTCCAATCTCAGTCAATGGGATTCATCTCAAACCTTATTTCTAATAAGTTTTAATTTTTCATGTACATATTGTAAATAATTTTTCTTTCCATTGAGTGCTTTGTGCACCCTACATTCTCCTTAAGGGAATGTATGTTCCTAGTTTCCATGCCTTCCTCCAAGTGCAGTTGCACTTGTTTTTTTTTCTCTAAGAAGGACCAATTGTTGAAATTTTACCCTCATGGCCACATGCCTAATAGATTGATAAGGCATCTAGACTCCATGATTAGTAGGAAATAATCCTACAGAAATTTCCAAAATTTTGTCATTTCATGCCCCCTTTGATGACCCATCATTTATATCTGATTTGAGTGATCTTCCATGGGTCATCTTGCATGTGTTTCCCTTGAAGTGTTCCAAATTTGGCAAAGTCCCAAAATTTAATTAGACTATCCCTTACTTGCTTACCTTGCTTGCATTCTCCATTTCTCCTCCTTTTCCATCTTTCCACTAAGTTTTTTAGGTTTCAACCTTCGGCCTTACCCTTTACCCCTTACCATTCCCTCTCCTCTTTCATTTCCACCTTTCTTCTATTGGTCCTTAGGTGTCGACCTTCATACTTACATATTACCTCTTACCTTCTTTACTTTGCAATGTGTAAGCCTGCAGTCTGACCTCTGACCTCCAATGATCCAAGGTTTGACCTTTGAAATCTCTTTCTTTTCATCCTTCTCCTTCCATCTCTTCTTGCCACTAATGTTTTGATCCAAGAATTTGACTAAGTGTTGAATGCTTTGGGCTTCAGGGGTATGGCTTCCTCCTTACCTCTAACTTTCAGAGGTAAGCCTTCCCTCTTACCCCTAATCTTTTCTTCCTCTACACGGTTTCACCTCTTTCCTTCTTCCTTCCATGTGGTAAGTTGATGACCCAATGCCCAAATTTTGAAGGTTTGATGCCTGATCGCCGACACATGAAGTTTGATAATCACATTAAGCAGAAGGTGCACCCAACTCCCCACCTATGATCAGCTGATTGTCGATGCCTGATAGAGATGCATTTTTGGGGTTCAACACCATTTTTTTAAGGGCTTGCAAAAGGTTCTTTTCGGGCCTGACACCCCAACATTCCATGAAATGGCACATTTTTGTTGAATGGTGCCATTAATGCACATCTACCTCCAAACTACTAGTCATGATTTTTAGGTTTCAAGGATGAATTTAATGTATTTCCATGATTTCTTGTAGTGGATTTGTGGGCCCCATGCCTATTCATTATTGTTGCTTGTCCTCTCTGACCAATCCCTTACCTAGATCATGGTTCTAGTGGAGGATATTGGATGGATTTTCCAAGAAATATTCATGGTAGGGGGATGGTGTGTTGGTTTTTCTCTCTCTAAACTATTCTTAGCACAATTTTCACATCAGGTATGGGTGCCCATGCTCATTTATTGTCTCTTGTTTACTTTACATTCTGGTACATGCCCTAGTCATAATTTTCATGGAGGGCTCCATTATTTCACTCCATAGGCTTCATTGATAACCCTAGTTAGGGTTAGGGTTTGGTTTTGAGTGTATTCATTTGAGTTATGCTTGATCTATAAAAGAAACACTTGTATATTTTTTAAGGGTTCTTCTTTTGGGCTCCTCTCATAGTTTTCTTTTGTAGAGACTACATCTTGCATTATGCCATTGCAAAGCCTAGATTTTTTTCCTCATGTCAATAAAATCTTACTATTATCATAGGCTTTTTTTGCATTTTTGAGTAAAAATCTCTTACCTTCATGTCTGAATTCTTGTTTTAGCTAATTTGTCGATATTTTTGTGCAATCAAAAGAAAAGAAGAAATAAATTTCTATCTTGGTGTATCACCTCCCTTTCATTTTATGTTATCTTTCTATCTCTTTTCCTTGTGAGTTGTTAGAGTAGAGTAGTGATAGGGATTTCATGTGCTCGGTTAGACCAACACATTTGCACTTAGTTTAGAAGAGGAGGTTGGCCTTCTCTAGAGATTCAACCTCATTCATGCAAGGTCCCACACCTTGAGGTTGTTTCCATTGTGTCATTAGAACACTAAAATCATGTTTAGTAAGGTGCAATTTTATGTGATAACAATAACCTTGATAAGGTGCCACAAGATGCAATGCCAATACTAAACTAAGTTCAATTCTCATGAAAAAAGTGAAGCAAATAAAATGTCAATGTCAATGTTAAATGTCAACACATTACTAAGTCCAACCTCTATGGAAAACGTGAATCAAAATAACACCAATGCATGCACCCAATTTAAAGAAATTGCAAAAAACCATTTTGTGAGCAATTTATTTAAAGTAGAAAAATGATAAATGTTATGTAAGAAAAAATCACAAGAGATTATTTAGAAAACCCTATGCCAAAGATATGTTTCCAAATAATGCTACATAATGATAATGGGTCACCCCCAAATACAACATAAGAAGGTACACTGAGGGATCCATAGATCTTGGGTTAGTATATGTTTTTACTATAGTGAGATAGTAGATCTTGGAATTGACATCATTCACCAAATACTCATAGAACAATGAACACAAAGGAGGAATGACACATAGAGAGAAGACAAAAAAAATTTGGGTGAAAATGGAAGATACCTAAATGTCTGAATGCTTTGCATCATCACCAAAAGAAAAAAACAAGATAAAAATAAAAGAAAAAGTCTACATATAGAAGAATGAAGATACAAATAGAAGAATGTCACAATAGATTCATTTCCTTTATATCCTTGCACCAATAGAGAAAAAAGGGTCATCCAAAGAAAACTTACAAACATAAAGAAACACCAAGAAACACATCAATGAGATCACATCACATATAATAAAACACAAAGAACAAATGACACAAACATAAAGGATTACCACACATGTGAGCTGACCTAAAGTAGGTTGTATGCATCCCAATCTTTCTCATCATAAATGGAAGAAAAATAACTAGCTAAGGGACTACAACAAATGTCGTACTAGGAGCATATTTAGGTATAACACATGGTAGATCACTCTCATTAGGAGGATGGTCATGGGTTCCCCCATCTAAACTCATTTGATTTGAAAATAAATTATCAAGTTCATTATGCACTTCCTCATCATCGTCCAAATTGATCAGAATGGGAGGTTTTACTAAAATTGAATTTGAATTCTCTTATTTGATTTCTCATTTTGGTTCTATGTCTTGTTTTGGTAAAAATTGGATTTCTTCTTGAGTTGTTTCCATGGGTGTTGGATTATCATGCACTACTTTGTTCTTTTCTTCCAATTGGTGAGAAATAGCATGACGTCGACACCTATGCTCTTTAGCATTTTTATTTCATCTTGTGCATTTTTCAAGTTGTGATGGGGTAGGAGTGGATTTATCAACAATTGGTTTATTTTCTTCCCTTAAGGGAGGAAATTAAGGAACCATCGAGGATTGGGAAACGACTATCCCTTTAGATCTATACACTTAATTTATATTTGGAGGCATAAAGGGAATCATCTTATTGTCTCTTTTTCTTTTATAGGAGATGGCTGGAGGAATGACAACATAGTTAATTTAGGTATTTGGGAGGATTTTTGGTTCAATCATAGGTTCAACCATGATGGGTTTGGGTGAAGGAACAACCATGGACCTATCAAACTCAGGAATATTTGTAAGAGACAAATCTGCTATGTGCGTTGTCTTGAAATTTTGGTATGAATTGAAAAGGAAACCTTCATGAGGCTTTATAGGTTTTGTAGGCTAAGGCCAAAAGAAATACAATGAAAAATTTCCATGGGAAGGCAAAGGATTGAACCCTCTATGATGCACTGTATATATCTCATTTTTATAGGGGAACTTTATGCACTTGTGAATAAATAGAAGGGTGACATTCATGGAGTGTAACAATGGGTAGCCCAACTTCACATGAAATTAGTCCAATGATAGGATGATGGAGAATGAGAAATCTAATTATTTTGGTCCAAATTTAAGAGGAAGAGTGATGGAACCTATTGTAAGGAAAGAAAAAGAATTATGAGTTTTTATCCATGATTTCAATTGTTCATAAGTATCTTAATAAAGCTCTTGCACAAATAAGAATTCCTCAGTGATCATATTCTCTGCACACAAGGGATCAATAATCATTCCTTGTACATGTTTTTTATTGATATGACCAACAATGCAAAGAGGACCATCAAGTATATTTATAAGTGCATCATCATTAGTGAAAGAAATTTCATATAACATAGTGTTTTTTCTCTTACAAGGTTGCACATCCACAAAACCAACCATTTTTTTTTAGACAATCTTCATTATTATTATAATAAATATTCATGTCAAAATTCATCTCACCATTCATAACATCACAAGCTTGCATAAATTTGGTTGAGTGATTAGGCATGTGATTGGTAAAAAATTGAAAAAAATTGTTAGGTGAGGTGACTGAATTATTCCATTTATCATTAACAACACCCAATTGAATGTGATTAGAATCAATGATGTATTGAACCTGGTGTTTAAGACAAATGCATCATTCTATATCATGTCCATTTGTACGGTGATACTGAAAAAAGGAACTTGGATTTAAGCTTGAAGGTAGAGTCTTGGTTGTGTCCTTAGTTCTAATCAGAGACAAGCTGATTAGGTTCTTACTTAAAAGTTGCAACATAATAGAATGGAGGGAATCATGTAGTGGGGTAAACTATATATATTTTTCCCTAAATTAGTATGGGGTTGAACTTATGGTAGAAACTTGAGGCTCAACATGATTTTTTTGGGATGTATTTACCTTTATAAAGTTTTTGTTTGGCTTCTTGAATGCTTGATAACTTTTTTGATGTATGGGCTTGGATTTCTTAGTATGAGCTAATGAAGATGCTTCTTCATACTTACTAATCAAATTATGATAGTCATGAAGAGTCATACATAAATGTATGAAGGATATAAATTTCATCAATAAGACTCTCTCTCTTATGTCCTTTTACAAGTTATAAATGAATATTCTTTGGATATACACATCAAAAAGAGTTAGATTAAATTGTGATAATATCAACTGATAATGGCTTATGAAATCTATAAAATTTTCACCTTGTTTTTTTTTGTACCTCATTAAATTAGTTACGTTGATCTTAGGACTAATTTTGACTTGGAAATGGTTGAGGAAACCATCAACAAGCTCATTAAATGAGTGAATTGAGTTATTTGGCAATGAAAAAAACCATTCTAAGGCCATGTATTTCAATGACCTAGGGAAAAGTGTAGCTAGGAGCTTATCCTCAAAAACAAATTCACTACACATGGAGTATATGCTAATATGTAGTTGCTAGGGTAACCTTTACCATTGTACTTGTCAAATTGGGGGATCTCTATGTTTTGTAGAATTTTTGATTTCAATATCTCAAGTGATAATGGGATCCTTTTAATATATTGTGATGGTTCATTGTTGATATTTTTGTTGAATTAATGATGCATTTTGCAAAAAATGATTTATGAAAGAATGATTTCTTGACATGTTTTGGGAATGGGGTGAATATGGTGGAATGCTGTATGTGTTTGGTGGGCTACTATGTTGCAAATTTATGAGTGGGGATAGGACTTGAGGTGTGACATGTGAAGATCCAAAACCATAAAGATTTCTAGTAGAAATACCGATTGTTGAAGTGGTTCCAATGCTTTGTTGTATTGTTGAAGCAACAATTGGGTTTGTGTATGTAGGAATAAAGGATATGGTGGTAGGGAGGGAGACTTGAATTCCTCCTTGACTTTGGGTGTATCCCAAATCTTGAGTGTAACTAACCATTGTAGGTATATTATCATCAACTATATGGAATAGACTATGCACAACCTCCAATCCATGGTCATCATTAATCAACTTCCTCATGGTGTCAATTATAGGGATTGTTGTACCAAAAAAGTATTCATTAATTACATAGTCTTGATGTTTCTCTAAGTCCTTGTGAAATTTTCTTAGTTATCTTTGGGAACATGGGAAACCATACTATCAACATCCGTAAAGATGGGTACTTGTGAGGTTTTCATTGATATGATAACATTAGAAATAGAGTCCAAAATGGGTTGAGTATTGACAACACTAGTCATGAAAGAGTTAGAAGACTCGTGATCCATAGTGGATGTAAAACTAGCATGGGATGCCATAAGTCTTGAACTACATCTCACTAAAGTATTGGAAATAGGATAACAGGTTGTGAAACTCATAAAAGTTTCAAAAAACTAATTGTACCTACTATAAATACTAAACTGAAAAATAGACATAACAAAATGACCAAAAACGAGAATCAGACAACAGAAGCAAATAGGAAACACATTAACAAATTCTATGAAAAGTTTTTTCTGACAATGTATAGCAAGACAGGGTTTACCAAGGGCATCTATGTCCTAGTCAGTGGTTCTAAAAATTTAAATTATGATTGTGTATTACTCTATTTAATAATGTTGATTCTACTTGCAAACAATTGAAATAGTAATTTTTTTTCTAGAATTTGCTTAATGTATCCAAATTTGATGTAAAATTCAAGTATGCAATGATGTTTAATATTTTTGATCAAATTTGAATAAAATTTTTAGATCGGAAATGTAATAGTTGACTAATTGAAAGATGCAGAGACCTAGAAATGATGATTTTGAATGTAAATTTTGACCCTAAACAATGCACTTTCCTTCATCAAATAAAATAAATAAAAAATACTTTAGAGTATGTAGTTATGAATTTCAAATAGAGATCTACAATTATCAACAAATTGAGAAAACAAAAACCAAAAAGTGTGAAAAAGATTGCTAATGCACCTATACAAGGAGAGGGTCACCCAAGAGGCATCTGGGTCCTTGTTTAGGGTTTTAAAAATTGAAAAATTGCATGCCTAAATTTTTGTTTAAGGTTTTAGTTCTATCTACAAACATGTTTAATTGTGACTTCTTTTTTATAAATTTTCAATGTAAAGGAAATACAAATGTATGACAAAATGACACATTTTTTAATGTAATTTTGAATTAAAATCTGATATAAATGATTGAAACACACCCTAATACAAGCTATAATGCAATATGGATGCAATATTTTTAGTTTTTATAAAAATTTATAATGAAAATATGAAACCCTAAATGAGGAATACAAGACAAAATGATGCAAAAACTAGAT
This sequence comes from Sequoiadendron giganteum, assembly GCA_007115665.2. NCBI lineage: Eukaryota > Viridiplantae > Streptophyta > Pinopsida > Cupressales > Cupressaceae > Sequoiadendron > Sequoiadendron giganteum. The sequence continues at coordinate 279,907,691 of CM021106.1, forward strand.
CTAGGGTTTGAAAAACTACCAAATCAGAAATATATGATGTCAAATGTTGGGTTCACAAATATGAAACATAGAAAAAAAGGTGAACCTTAATATTTAGATGTGTAAAAACTAGGGTTATTTAGGATCTCCTTTTTCCATGTTACATTAGAAGGTGGCTCAACAAGGTGAGTAGATTGATTATCTACCATAAAATCCAATCAAACCTGGATCTAGTTTCTTAAGGCCTTGAACATGGATGTAAAATGATTTATAATGATCAACCTAATTGAGCTATATGACCTAATGTAATAAATGCAACAATATAGAAATACACAGACTAAAATTGTAAATTACGGGTAGATCTGGGAAATGTCAAATGATGTGTACCTATCACCAAGAGCTAGATATGACATGTATAGGAGGACACACTCACCCAAGGGCTTATGGTTCCCTGATAGAGGGTCCAAAAAATAATTTTAGAATCCTCTAATTTTGGATCTAACCTTCTATTTCTCAGTTGAAAACCTATTAGAATGTCATCAATAAATTTTATAGGTGAGTTTCCAAGGTTTGACAAGCTATATGACAACAAATGCAACAATGTTGAATTTGTCTTCAAGATTCCTTCAATCCTTTTCAAACTTGTAACCTACACATTCAAAAAGAGAGGAAATGTTGGGCCATTTTAGGGGCTTGCCTCAATCAAAACCCGTGTAAGTCTTTCCACTTCCACAGTGACAATGTCAATGATATAAATGATAATTGAAAGGAAGGAATGGTGACTGAACAAATGCTACAACTCACCACCCTTCAATAAATTCCTTGAAGCATTGAAATCATGCACATCACCTCAATGATCTTGGATCTTTCTTGATATATTTTCTTGAATGCTTGAATTCTTGGAGACCTACAATAATGTTAGCCTTCACAAAACGATAACATAAAAATGCATAGAATTTGACATGATGTTGGATCTTGAATTGCTACAAAAAAGCTTTGATAATGTTGCTCTTGACTTGGTCTTGACAAAAACAAAAAATTCTTGATGTTCACCTCTAGCTTGCTAATAATCTTTAGATTCAAATGATAAAATAACTAGATATTTATATGCAATTGTTCTAATGTCCTAAAAAATTCAATTTCAAAAGCCAACAATTAAAATTTGAATTCTAAATGTTCAAATTCTACCAACAACATATTAAAAATTGGTCCCGAGCAAGATAAGGGGACCCATATGCCCATGGGTGTATGGGTCCTAGCCCCATCTACTAAGACATTAAGTTTCAATATCATAACATTAATTATTTTTATTTATTAAATGTTTGCAACTTTATAAAAAAATGATAAAAAATTGACTTTATAATTCATAATTTAGTAAATTAGGGACTTAATTAGGTCCATTAATTTAGGGGCCAAAACATAGTGTGAAGTTTTTAAGGCGACAATTTTCTACACTATAATATGTATGTATATATATGTAATGGACATGAATCATATATACCGATATATATAGATACATTGAAAGATAAATAGATGGATGGATGGATATACACACACATATACATACATAATGTATGTATTTATGTATATATGTGTATATGTACATATGTGTATATGTATATATGTGTGTGTATCTATATATATATCCATCTATCTATATATACATATATATACATGCATATATATGTACATATATGTGATGCAGGAGCATCCTGGGTTGTGAGAGCAATCTTGCATCAATCAAAAGAATGTATTTTAATTTTTATATTTTCCTAAGGTTTGGTGGGTGATTTATTTAATATGGTAATTTGAAAGGTTATAATAATATAAATATTAAATTATTACCCTTTTTATTATTTTATTGCAAATTGTCGGAGTGGTGATAATTTAGGAGAGAACTTTGAGAAATTGTCAATTTTAAAAATTTGCAAAAATAGACTTGGGTGTGAGATTTGGAGGGAGTTATAAGTTTGAATTCTGCATTTATAAATTTAATTAATTCATTAATGAAAATGTGGTCAACCAAGGTGAGTTACCAAGAGTTACGTTGGAAACTGCCTAAAATCTAGGAATTGACTCCCATTTTGGCAATTTTGGTGGGAGTAGATTTATGAAAGAATTTTTTATATTATGGAAAGTTTTTGGCATGGATTTTTGGAGGTTTCTTCATAAATTTGTCATGTATTTTTTTTGGAGAAGCTTTGGAAGCCTATTTTTGAAGATTACAAACAATTTGGACTTGGTTTTGGTAGCCATTCTTGGTTAGATTGTGTAGGCTGTTGTTGCAGGTGTGAATTTTATTAAAGAAGGTGGAAAGGATGTGTGGTTGCAGGTTTGAAGGTGTGTGGACAAAATAAAATAGATTTGAAAGTGGTTTCTTTATTGCAGAAATAACTTTTCATTGAAGATTGAATATTAAAGGAGCTAGAAGCTATAGGAAGGGGATAGATTGAAGGAGGTCAATTTGTGATTGATCTTTGTTGTTTGTAATAGACTTATATCAGTCTTATTTCAGTTTTTAATGGTTTATATCAGACCATATGGCTGTATATGATGTATTTTAAATTTGGTAATGATTTCCATGTAATAGAGAGAAAAGTTGAATAGTTAATGAATCAAACTGTTTGCAGATTTTTTGTGTGTTATTTCAAACAATTTTTGAGTTGAATATTATGTTTTTGGGAATTTTTGATTGAGGGTTGGTTTCTTATTTATTTAGTGGTATCAGAGCTGGTTGTTCCTAAGTGTGCAGATAAAAGCATTGATGTGAGGCAGTTTGCACCAAAACCCACGGGTAGAGAGTGAAGCAGTTGCAAAGAGAGTGTGGAAAAGTGTTTGAAAAAATATCTTGGAAGCTAGGAGAATATTTTGTGATGAAGAAATAATTTATAGAGCCACAAATAGGGAATAAAGAGCCCATCCATAGGAGTAATTTATTTCAAACAAGGTGGAATGTGAGTGAGAAATGTTGCAAAGTCATTGTGGACAGTGATAACACCAATAATATTGTATTCGAAGAGATGGTAGACAAGGTGGAATTGAAAAGAATTGATTATCCTAGCCCATACTAAATTTCTTGGTTGCAAGGAGATTTCTAGATATGGGTAAGTGAGAAATGTATGGTTGATTTTTAAATTCATGGATATAAGGAAGTGATTGTATGTGATATAGTACCTATGGATATATGCCATGTTTTGTTGGGTATACCATAGTTGTAAGATCAAAGAGCTCTATATGATGGTAGGAAGAATAAACATGGCATCACAAAGGATGGTGAAGAATATGTTTTGAATCCTTTGCAAGATAGGCAAGAGGAAGTGTCAAAATAATATGTAGTAGATAATAAGGATAGAAAGGAAAATAAAATGGGGAGGGTTGAATCTTATTGTTCTTTTGGTACTGATATGTTTGCAAGTGAAACTTTGTGTGCAAGGAAGAAGGATGAAAAGGAAAATGTGGAAATACTTGTTCAAAAGGATAAAGAGGGAAAAGAGGAGGAAAGTGCAGCAATGATTAAGGATGATGAGTGTCCTTTGGAGGACTTGAAATTAATGGAAAATGAAAGTGTAGCTAAGAGTGAAGGTAAAAAAGATATGGCAGCAGGTAGTGGTGAAGAAAAGGTTGAAGAGAAAGAGGTAATGCATAATATGTTTCATTTTTATGATGAAGATGAGAGTGGATCTTGTGTAGATGAAAATATTTTAGCAGTAGAAAAGGAATGGCAAGTGTTGATAGAAGGTGGAGTGACGATTGCCTCAAAAGGTAATGAGATGAAATTAGATTTTGATGAATGCGTTGATGAGGTTGGGAATGATATTACAACAAAGAATGAGGAAAAAGATGTTTGGGTAGTGAACAAGAATGAGGTAGATTTTCATTTTGAATTTTGTTTTAATGATTCTATACCTTTTTTGGTGAGTGTAGAAGAGGATTTCAAGCAAGAAGAGAGTATGCAGATGGAGTGGTAATTGCAGATTTGTATAAGGATATAGTGGATTTTGATTGTTATTTGGATAATACATATTTGGATGTAGAATTTGTAGAGGATTTTGTAGGTGAAACTTGGTGGAGGTGGTTTGTTTATGGTGGGTTGAATCCCACAAAAGTAGAGAGGATAATGCATGGTATTAGGAGGAGGATGGTACATGGTGGATACAAGTCAATGAGAGGAGAGACGAATGGAGTGCAAAGTTGTCATAGAAGGAGGTTTCTTGTTCCAAATAAGTGTTGGAAGAAGAGAAAGAGGAAATTTTAGAAGAATAAGGAAGAATGGTGGATCCAAAGAAAACATACGGTCTTCAAATGTTCATGAGTTTTCAACTCATGAAACATTTCACTTACCCTGGGTGTCTGATGCAAGAGCATCTAGGGTTGTGAGAACAATCTTGCATCAACCAAAGGAATGCATTTTAATTTTTATATTTTTCTAAGGTTTGGTGGGTGATTTATTAAATATTGTAATTTGAAAGCTTAGAATAAAATAAATATTAAATTATTACCCCTTTTATTATTTTATTGTAAATTCTAAGAGTGGAGATAATTTAGGAGGGAACTTTGAGAAATTGTCAATTTTAAAAATTTGCAAAAATAGACTTGGGTGTGAGATTTGGAGGGAGTTAAAGTTTTAATGATCCATTTATAGATTAATTAATTCATTCATGAAAATGTGGGCACCCAAGGTGAGTTTCCAAGAGTTACATTGGAAACTGCCTAAAATCTAGGAATTGACTCCCATTTGGGAATTTTTTGGTGGGAGTGGATTTATGAAGCCTTTTATATATTATGGAAAGTTTTTGGCATTGATTTTTGGAGTTTTCTTCTCAACTTGGTCGTGGAGTTTTTCTGGAGAAGCTTTGAAAGCATGTTTTTGAAGATTACAAGCAATTTGGACTTGGTTTTGGTAGCCATTCTTGGCTAGATTGTGTAGGTTGTTGTTGCAGGTGTGGATTTTCTTAGAGAAGGTGGAAAGGATGTTTGGTTTCAGGTTTGAAGGTGGGTAGATAGCAACAAATAATTTTAAAGTGGTTGCTTTATTGTTGCAAGAACTTCTCATTGAAGATTGCATATTAAAGGAGCTAGAAGCTACATGAAGGGGATAAATTGAATGAGGTCAATTTGTGTTTGATTTTTGTTATTGTTAATAGACTTATATCAGTCTTATTTCAGTTTTTAATGGTTTATATCAGCCCATATTTTTGTATATGATATATTTTCATTTTGGTAATGATTTCCATGTAATATGGAGAAAAGTTGAATAGTTAATGAATCAAACTATTTGCAGATTTTTTGTGTTATTTCAAACAATTTTTGAGTTGAATCTTATGTTGTTGGGAGTTTGTGATTGAGGGTTGGTTTCTTATTTCTTAAATATGTATATATACATATATACACACACATATACACACATACACACATACACACACATATATGTATATGTATACATACACACACACATATATACTTATATATATATATAGACATATTTATAGATATTATTATTTAAATGTATTTTTTAAAAGAGTTTTTTGGAGAAGCTTGAAGGTGCTATTGCAACTTCAAAGTGGTGATAACTAGAACAAACCAAAGTTAATTCGAGATTCCATGGCTCAAATGAAGGGAAGTGAAAGTTGATGAGATCTCAAAGTGGAGCAGATGGGATAGAAAAAGAGAAAATAGAAGAAGAAGATACAAAGGTGGGAAGAGAATAGAATAGAGATGAAATAGCTTGGTATTATTATTTGGTTATAATAGAGAAAAAGGTATTTTTCTTGTTCTTCATTTTAATATCAAAATTGTCATTCAAATGATTGAAAAAAAATAATTATAGGAGAACTTGTAAGTTCTTATGAATTTAATTTGATGTAATTAGTAATATATGAGAAGGATTATGCTAATTTTATTATTTAAAAAACAAAGCTTCAACATCTAGGTATTAAACATACAAATATCATTAGTTGTGAATGCATTACTTATAAAAGACCATTGGGTATATATTTTTTTGGCCTCTATTCTATTGCGTAAAAGACCATTACATCTATATATATTTCACCTTTGTGTAATTATTATAACAACCCATTTGGCTTGTAATGGCTCAGCCTCTTTGTAATATTTATAACAACCCAATTTTTTTATAATGGCTTGTCCTTTGTCTTTTGTTTGCAAGAAAATTTAATTCTTAGAACATGATGAGTACTTGCATGAATAATGTGATTGAATAAGTCACTAATTTTGTATAAACCATATATATTGAAAGATTGTACATGTCACTATTATATTTTACATGTTATGTGCTAAACTATGTGATCGACTAGGTCACTATTGTTTAACTTTTATTCTATGGATCATTTGTGTGACTAATTAGATCATTATTTTGCATACATTATATTGAACGAAATGACCAAAGATATCATTATTTTTGATGCATTCATGTTGAAATGATATGGGCTCAATAGGTTACTAATATTGTATTTACTTTGTGATATGTTATGTGACCAAATAGGTCACCATTATAGTATAAATCCTATTTAAATATATGAGATTGTATGGATCACTATTATTTCTTTTATTCAATACATTGTTAGGTGACCAAATAAATCTACGAGTTCAAAATTTATTTTTTGGTTATATTTATTGAGCATTGTTGTATCATATAAATTCATTAGTTTAATGAAAAAATTTATTTGTAATTCTATGTGTTTGGTTTTAATGATCAAATGATAGTTTGGTTATTTATAGTTTTGTCAAATGAAAAAATATTAGGTAATTGTATCTTGAAGCATCAATTAGGGATGTATATTAATCCCCCTCAATATATGAAAATTAAAGGAACATGGGTTGAAGATATGTCAATTTTTAACTTCAACCATATTGAATAGATCTATGTGTCAAATTATGCATCAAATGAAATTTTAACTTTAGAATGTCAATAGTATAGTTTATGGTGTTATGCTATGGAATTATTGTATTTTTCTCAAGATATTAATAGAAAGAGAATATTATGAAAATTTAGCATTATTGTCTAACTTGTCATAAAAAATTATTTTATTAAATCATTAGTGATAAAATTAGTTTTAATATGAAAATATTATGGTGTTATGGATTTACATTGTCTTGTTTTAGTAAAATATTATTTCTAGAACATATTTGTGTGATCTGGGAAAAACGAATCTAAGGCCTAAATCACACTTTTCCTAGTATTACATTAGAGAGGAACACGAATTGATCGCATAAGACCACTTGGCTACTATTGCCAATGAAAGAGACAAAATAGTGGATTAGGGTTTTGGTTCTTATTGGGGTTGTGTGAGTTGATTAGAATAATTAGGTCGTAAATTGGTCTGATCATGTAAATGTAAAACTAGGTTAACTATGGATCTATAGAAAAATAGTGTGTTTTAAGTAAAACACAAAACTATAACACACAATTTGAAGACATAAAAGAAGAGTGCAAAGATAGAGGATCTTGGTATATAAATTTGGGTTGAAATTTCTTATTTAGGGGTGGTGGTGCTCTAGACTAGAAAATTATAATTTCTAAAATCTATGACTAGGTCTTAGTAAGTTACTATCTATAGGTTCTTTCCTTATGGACTCAGCTTTGCAACACTGTCTATTGATGGATAATTCTTCTTGCCTTAGTTTTTTGAAATGGGAGGCTTAAATGTTTCATCTTTCTATTAGGTCTTCAATCTTCTCCCAAATCCACTTCAGATCTACAACCTACACACAAGAGAGGGGAAAAAATGGTTGTGTTGTAAAGGGGATTACCTAAGTTAAACCCCAATTTTGTATTTCCACCTCCACAATAGTTATGATGATGTAAAGAGTGCTTAAATTTGGTCAGGGAAAGGAAAATGGATAAAGACAAGTGATAAAAAATAAGTGTTGCAACTTATTGTTTCAATTATGTTTTAGGTGTTGTCATTCATGTTAACAAAATGGAGATTCTTGATGATTTTACTAGTGTTGTTAGAATAGTGGTAGTGTGTGGATAATTGCATATGCTGCAATCAAAATATTCATCAAAAGTATTATATATGATGATGGTTTTCATGAGCTTGCTATTATAGTTGTCCTATATTTCCTATTTTTCATGAATAGGTGAATGATGTTGTGAGTTTTTTATTCACTACCTATTGATGTAAAATGTATAAAATATTTTCTTGCAGTTAGTGGCTCAAGAAGTTGTATTGAAAAGCTTCAGAGGATGCTCCACATTCCTTTTTATTTTAAGATATGGTCCTACAATTTGTAACATAGAGAAAATCAAGTGTGAAGCATGTACGTTCCTAATTTTTATGTATAAAAGTTACTGTATAAGTTTCCTAAGTTAGTAGGATGAAGACTATGTTGTTGCATTCATGGAACGTTGTGAAAATTGTGGTCTTGAAGCTTGCATGATGAGTTTAAAATTTCTATATGTCTTCTCCTTTGAATTTTTAGGTGCTAGGATGTAGTGCTAGTCAAGTTTTCAATGTTCTATCTCAAGAATGTGTTGTCTAGGTATACAAGAGATACTGGTTTTGTGTCCATTTGCCTATGCCAACATAATTTTGCATGAATTTGTCAAAGGAGAGCATGGAAATGTTTTTGAATATCATTCAATGATTGTGATGTGATTTTTATGATGTTGTCTAGTCTCTCCATTACTACTTTTGGTTTGGAGTTAATATTTTGTGGGTTAACTTGGTACATTAAGTTGTTTGCACCAATTTTTTGTGGTGTGCATCAGTATAGGATTGTATTTAGATGTAATATAGGTCATTCTTATCTCCTGGCTTGGAATCCATTCAATTTCCCTTTCCCATGGATATTTTGGAGCTGAATCATTATGGCCATTACACATTTCACATTTACATGGTTCAATTTGGTCGACAAGGATAATTTTTTTGAAGACTAAGAAAGGTATAAATGAAGGATCAAGTGTATGATCAAGGTAGTGGAGTGGTGTTCTAAGTGTTTAATGTATATGTTGAAAGCAATGTGTTGAAGATAGAATAATGAGAGAAAATGTGTGAAGAAGTGCATATGTGAGTGTTGGAGGTAGTGAGCTAAAAGTAGAAGTGTGTGAGTGAAGTGTTGAAGGTAGTGAGCCAATGGAAATAGAATTATTGTGGAGGTAATTGATTAGATGATTCATCAAGTTTTAAATTTTGTAAGGAGTTATAAACTTCCTTTTGTTGAAGCCATAAATTTTTTGTAAATCTTGTTTATCTTTGTGAGGCTAGATCTAGATAGTAGCTCCAAACAACTTTCTCATTGTGGTTTTTCCCTTGTAGGTTTTTTCATGTAAATCTGGTGTTGTGGTTATGTGATTATGCTTTGAATGATTTATTTTGTTAAGAAAATAATAAGTTTTGATTGATAAATTTGAATAAGATAAAATTGAGGGATATACTGATTCATCCCCTTCTTAATATATGTGTGTTCTAAAAATCAGTATCAGAGCTAAGTTCCTTGGTGCAGCCTAACATATGAAGGTAGATCTTGGTTTAGAACACATGGATTAGAAGGAGTCATCTTCTAAGAAAACATAGTTTTATGGGAACAACTATACATTCTAGAGTGTAAGGATGGATTCCTATCTCTCATCAGTAGGTTATTATGTTTGGAGAGCTACTGAGGAAGATTATACTAAATCGGTTCATCTTTTTTCTAATCCTAATGAAAAGAAGGCTCATGAGAACAATGATGGAATTACATCTTATATTATCATTGATGTCACCATGCTGGTCCAGTACCTTGTATTGGTGTGTAGATCACGCTTATCCCATCAGGTATCTAATCTGATATTTTGGTCCGCATATTCTCTCTAGTAATAGACATGATCTAAGGTTTTGGGAAAAGGCTTATGACTGTTGGAAGTTTGTATGTATGTATTTTAAGATGTTCATATGTTTGGGTGATGTTTTGGCATAAGTTTTTATGATTACATTTCAATATTAGGTTAATCATGTTTGGCCTAATATTTAGTCTATAACTCAACATGAATTGCAGATTATATGTGAGACCTAGCTTTGGTCCCAGTCGACATGATGTTGTATGACATGGGTGAATTTCCAAAAATATTTATATGAAGCCGACAAGTTATCATTTTGAAAATATGAATTGCATTCAATTAGGATGACCTAATTGATGCATGCAAATATATCAAGTATATATGCAAGGTGGTTAGAAGACGAGAAAAAAGGTGAATGCGGGTGCAAATGCAAAGAGAAGAAGTGTGTGTATATAAGTGAAGTGTGTGAAAAAATGGTTGAAGATTAGTCTCTTATCATGCAAACAAATACTCTGAGCATCAGAAAAACTGAATCAACACTTTTGGTCTAACTTCATTAGTTCAACTCTGGTGGTTAACATTTTTTGTTTACTCAATTTTTGTAGGTAGTGAGCCTCCATGTCTGGACAGTTAGTCTTTTTAAGCAATGAGATTTTTGTATCTAACAGTGAGCCTCTTTGTAACCGATATTGAAATAAATATATATATTGTGAGCTAATACCCACTGTGGTTTTTTCGTCATTGGAATTTCCATGTAAAATTTGGTGTTCTTGTGTTATGGGATTTCTTGTTATGTTATTGCTCTTATTTGTTCCATGCTACAACAAAATTAGAAGTATTTGTTCAATAATTTTGTGTGCATACTGATTCATCCCCCCTCTCAGTATCTGGTTTATTTAACAATTGGTATCAGAGCTTTGGTTCCTCTGGAGAAGTCTAACAACTTGAGGGAGATCCTACAGATTAAACAAATGGATAAAGAAGAGGTCCAGACTGGTCCTGAAGATCTTGAAAAGGCTGAAATTGAAAATAGAGATCTAAAGGAAAATCTAGATGAAGCAAATGAATGCATCCAAAAATTAAAAGAGAAGTTAAAGGAATTCAAAGAAAGATATAGAGAAGTGAGTGAGGAATTGAAACAAGCAAATGATGAGAATACTAGACTAAAATTGAAGATAGATGAAAAGAAGAAAGTTGAAGAATGCTTGAAAATAGTGATACAAAGTAAGGTTGATGTTTGCTCTAGGCTTGAATACGAAGTGATGAATCTGAAAACAAAACTTGAGAAAGGAAAAATTTGTGAAGAGGATTTCAAGAAAGTCTCCACTAAGCTTGATGAATTAATAGTAGGACAAAAACCTTCTAAAGAAAAATGTGGATTAGGTAGTGAAGCTGGTGAAAAAATGTAGAACTCAAATCTAGTAATCAATCAAAAGACTCAAGATAAAGGAAAGAAAAAGAGAAACTCTGGAAGGAGATCACCTATCAGACAACAAAATGCACAAATGTACTCATCATTCAATGGTGTTTGTTTTTATTTAATAAATTTGGTCATAAGGAAACTGAATGTAGGAGTAGGATGAATCAGTTTATTGGTCCCTTCTCGAGACAATGTTATACATGCAAGAAGATCAGACATAAAGCTACTGAGTGTGGATCTTCAATAAGGATGATTAGTCAAGTGATGGTGAATAGATCCAATAAAATAAGGATGAATCAATCCTTTGATGGCTATTGTTATACCTATAACATGTTTGGACATAAAGCAAATCAATCCGAAACAGGGATTAATAGAAATCAGACAAGACAAAGAAATATTGTTTGTTACTATTACAAGAAATCGCAAATTTTTTCAAATGTGTGTAGAAGTAAAAAGGGAAAGAAATATCCTCTAGTGGAAGACAATAAACTGATGAAAAATATTAATAAGGAAAAAAGTTTGATATTTTTGAAGACATAGAAGGAAAGAAAAGGATAAGAGTTGGTGAACTACAAGCTAAAATGATTATTGTGCAGAGAAAAAGGGATGATGTAGTGAAGACCTTCTAGCTTCTTAGGGAAATTGTTGACTTCCAATTAGACCATCTTTCTAGAATACTCTTTGATGTAGAAGACTGTGAAAAACAATGTTCATCCATAGATTGGTGATCCTCCTTCACACTATTGGCTCTTTTAGAAAGTATGTGTACAAGAATGGATTTTGTAGTACTTGAATGGAAGAAATTATATATTGTTATCAAAGAAAGGTACAAAAAGATATTTCAAGTGAAAATTTTCATTTTGGTTTGAGAGATTGGATGCTTGAAAGTCTTGAAGTTTTGAAATTTTAAAAGAATTAGGATTTTTGAATATTAGATGTCACCTTGTTTACATTTGTTTTTCGGCACCCTTTGCCATTAATGTCAAAGGGGGAGAGATTTGGAGATTTGGGGAGAGATCTAGAATGGAAGAAATTTTTTGGAGAGATTGAAGGAGAGTTTTGAATTGGACTTTTTGCACATGTTTCCATCAACACCAAAGGTGGATATTGCTCGAAGTATGTCTTATATTGTCATTGATGTCACCATGTTGGTTTGGTACCTTGTATCTGTGTGCAGATCATGCTTATACCATTTGGTATCTGATCTGGTATTTTGGTCCGCATATTATCTCCAATAATCAGCATGATCTAAGGTTTTGGGGAAAGGCTTATGATTGTTGGAACCGTGTATGTATGTATTTTCAAATGTTCATATGTTTGGGTGATGTGTTGGCATTGATTTTTTTTATTACATTTTGGTATTGGGTTAATCATGGCCAACCTAATATTCAGTCTATAACCCAACATGAATAGTGGATTATATGTGAGACCTAACTTGGGTCCTAACCAACATGATGTTGCATGACATGGGTGATTTTCCAGAAATATTTATATGAAACCGACAAGTTATCATTTTGAAAATATGAATTGCATTCAATTAGGCCAACCTAATTGATGCATGCAAATATATCAAGTATATATGCAAGATGGTTAGAAGATGAGAAAAAAGGTGAATGCGAACGTGAATGCGAAGAGAAGAAGTGTGTGTATATAAGTGAAGTGTGTGAAAATATGGTTGAAGATTAGTCTGTTGTCATGCAAGAAAATACTCTGAGCATCAAAGGACCTAAATCAACACTTGTGGTGTAACTTCATCAGTTCAACTCGCATGGTTAGCCATTTTTGTTTATTCAATTTTTGTAGGTAGTGAGCCTCCATGTCTAGACAATGAGATTTTTGTATCTACCAGTGAGCCTATTTGTAACCAGTATTGAAATAACTATATATATTGTGAGCTAATCCTCACTATGGTTTTTCCCTCATTGGGGTTTCCACGTAAAATCTAGTGTTCTTGTTCTTTTATTGCTCTTATTTGTTCCATGTTGCAACAAAATTAGAAGTTATTTTTCAATAAGTATTTGTGGATACTGATTTACCCCCCCAATCTCAGTATCTGGTTTATTCAACAAACAATGCTAAATAAAATAATGCTATCCTATATGGGTTAGAAAATTCTAAATTTTCTAAGGTAGTGCAATGCAATATTGCCAAGGAGATATGGGATAAGCTCAAGAATCTCTATGAAGGAAATGACAGTGTGAAACAAACAAAGTTGCAATCCTATGGAACATTGTTTGAGAATTTTAAGATGAAAGAAAAGAACATAGGAAACTATCTACTCTAGATAGATAAAGTTATCAATAGAATCAGAGGTCTTGTAGAAGACAAAACTGACTCTGTGGTGGTGAATAAAGTTCTAAAAATTCTCCCTCACCAATTTTACTAAAAAAAAATTGTGATTGAATAAGTCAAGGATTTGACATAACATACGAGGGTATGTGTTGGATGATCATGGAAAAAAAGGCCCTTAAGTGGAGATGAAAATTTAGAAAATTAGAGTTAGGAATCTTGACGTAAAAATTTGAATAAGTTATCTATATTATTTCAAAAATATATAACAATAGAATCTGTAGCAAATTGAATTTAGTTTCTCAACTACTAAGTTTAAAAAAAAAAAATCTATTTGGTGAAAATTTAAAATTTCAATGCAGTAGTACTTAAATTTCAAGGAAAAAATAAGAATTAGATATCTGTCTGACCACCCTAACCACAATAAAATGGTAATATTTTTTTATAATATTTTAGGTATAAGTAGAGGATTCATGTCCCGATGTGATGCATATTTTTTTGTAATTTTTTTCCAAGTAAATAATTAATTATGAATTTTTTATTACAACTTTTAGAAAATATAAAAAACTTGTATGTTTGACCACCTTAACTTGGTCAAAACTCCATTAAATTCATTTTTTTTAATCCTATAGTGTGTGAAGCATAGAATGTGACTCATGTTTTGGATTCAAAAAATGTGATACCATTTGAAAGCTATAGATGTTTTTCAATCAACCTATCAATCAAAACTTTAGGCATAATTCAAATAGAAAATGAATAATAATTATTTATTAAATTCAAATTAAAGTATAATTTATGTTAGTGGAAAGCTAAGAATCTCCTTTAAAAACCCTTTTCATTTCATCAATTTTGGGTAAAAAAAAGTCGTTATCCACATGGGCCATCATATCACTTACATATCGCCACTTTTTGGCCCATCTTGATCCTACACATATCCACCATGGAAGAGTTTTTTGGATCCCTCAGAGCCCATGAGATGATAAATGAAGTCCAAGGTATTTGGAACACCCATAATACTAAGAGCGGGGGTGAATCAAAATTCTATTAAACCATTTGATCATAATCCATCCAATTAACAAAACATATCTAACTACAACAATGAATGAAATCATGAAATAATCACAAGATCACATGACACATGAACTCCAAGATTTTTACATGGAAAACCCAAAAAGGGAAAAACCACGGTGAGGATTACCTCACAATATATTATAACCAGATATAAGATATTACAAAGGCTCTCTAGTAGGATACACTATTCAATAGGGCTCACAACCACAAAAAGATAGATACAAAATAGAAATGGCCACACAACTAGGAGGTGAAATGATAGAAAATGCACCTTCCTTGTGCTGAATTCATTTGCTTTGAAGCTTTGAATACAAAAAACTACTCTCCTTTACAATCGTTCAATATTCATAATATATTTGTTATAATCCTAATCCTGTACACATAAAATTTACATATTCACATCACATCATATGTACACTCTCTTCTAAAATCTCCAAAATTTCTTACATATATACCCAATACATTTGCATACATCAATTAGGTTGGCCTAATTAGATGTAGCCTTATTTTAAATCAAAATTTCCTTGTCGACTCCACACTTGATTCAAAAAAATATTTGCACTTAAACCAAACATGCAACACTTTATTTAGGTCAACATGGACCTAAAATAGATCTCACTAACATCTACAATACATATTTAATCACTGCAACATATATCAAGCATTAGGTCAACCAAGAATTAGACCTAATCACAAAATAAGTCAACTAATCAATCACCAATGATCAACTCGATCATATAATCACATGCCATATAGAATATATAATGTACTAAAACCTTCAAAAAATCTCCCAAAATTGTAAATACTGTCTCTTAACACTAGAGGAATGTGGACTCGGTTACTCATACCCATTTACAATGTACAAGGCCAAAATAATATGCCAAACTTCTGTCACTTATATCTTTCAAACTATACATTTAAAATAGCTGAAATCTTGAAAATAGATGCATATAATAGTCAAGAATGACATATTATCACTACATAAGTAGATCTTATCACATGAGAAAATGAGGACCAAAATACCAGATTAGGATATTTTCATTTTTCTCATCGGATTAGTGAAAATATCAACAATCAATGTTGAAATCAATGAAAACACATTAAAGGGTCCCTTCTTCATTCTTTCAAAAATATCCCCCTTTTTCATTTATGGAAACATGTGCCATGAATGAATCTCCAAAAACTAAAAAACATACACTATCTCCAATCATCTCAACATACTACAAACATATCTAGTCATCAAAATTTTCCAATCATCCCCCTCTATGATATCAAGGACAAAGGGTGTGTAGGTAACACACATGTGAAGTCCAAACTTGATGCATATGTACAAAGAAAAAATTGAATGAAATGAATTGACTCCACCTTAGGGAGTTAACCAAAAAAATAATTTGATCCATCTACATGTACAATAAAAAAATTGGAAAACAATTGAAACAATGAAAGAATATACAGGTGAGAATATGTTTAACCAGAGGAGGAGAAACCTTCAAGCTCATTGAGAATATCTTTCCAAGTAGACTTCCCTTCATTAAAATTTTTCTTGGCTACTACAAGCGATTTGTACATTGAATTTAGCTCTATTATATTCTCATCTCCCTCTTTCAGAGTGCTTGGATTTGCATTTATCTTTGTAAGCTTCTCTACATCAGCTAGAGCACTTGACACCAATATATTCTTGGTCTTCACCAAGTCCCCAAGCTATACAAAACACCTAATTATGTCTTATTTCTTCCTTTGTAAAGTGAAAAATCTATTTTGGAGATCTATGATGATAGTCCAAGTGGTATGATCTCTATCTTTAGCCAGATCAAAGGTACTGGAGGCATTAGTTATTTGTGACTCTATTGAGTCCATTAATTCCTTAATGCCTTGAGTGGAATTTGGCCACCTCATGTAGTACAAAACAAATTCTTAGCCTCATCTTCATATTCATTTACATCCCTTAAGCATATATCCAATTTGTTATGTGTTGATGCACATCTCTCTTGCAACTCAGGTATCATCTTCTCTGCAACTCTTGTTTCAACTTCTTTTTCAATATATTTATTTAGACTGGAGGTGTACTCCTTAATATAATAAACCAAAAACTTGATATTTTCCATCAAAGTTAAGGAATTATCAATTGACATTTCGGATTAGCATCCTGCAAAGTCTTTATAGCTTCATTGATCAATTCAGTTCCCTTATGATGAGTCTCAATTATCTCTTTTCTTCCTAAGGCATGGAAGACACTCCAAGCTCCAACTTTTGAATTAGTGAGATATTCTCTAGATCCACACTTCCTTGATACATCGGGAGCTACAATAACTCAAGAGGGATTTTTGGTTGAAATCTTATTTTCTTTGTCAAATATCCTTGAGAGAATTATTTGAGGAAGTTTATCTGAAGGGATTGGATAAGTCCATGGTATTTTGAGCTTCTTCTTCATTCTTTCTATTCTCAAACTCTTCATTCTCTTCTTTCTCCTCTTCACCAGAGGCATTTTCCTTTTACTTATCTTTATCTTCATCCTCCTTCTTGTCATCATCATCTTTCTTATTGTTCTCTTATTTTTCTCCTTGTTCTTCTTCTCCATTCTCATTTTGGTTATCTTCATTTCCTTTACTTGCATCTTCATTTTTTTTATTAGAGTGGTCCTTAGTACCATATGTATCATCCTTTTCTTTTTCTTTCTCTAGACTTTGGTATTCATCATTGTTAGTGACATTTTTAGTATCTATGATCCTAATAAAATGCTACTTCCTAATGTGAGATGTTAGATAAAACTAATAGTGCAATATAAAGAAGTAACAAGATAAAAGGGCACCTCAATAAGATTAGCCTAAGAAATAGACAACATAGAAGTAAGATAAAAAAATTGATTGTTGTTATACCTTCATGTTGTTGCTTCCTTGGTTGGCCCTTGATTTTGAAGTCTTGTGTGCTCCTTGGATGACAATGAAGTTGAATGAATGCAAGATGAATTGATGCAATATGGGTTGATGATATAAGTGCTAAAGTGGATGATAGCTTGAATGGAAATTTTGCAAGAGTTTATTTGCAAAAGACTTGATTCCTAAAATGAGGGAATTAAGGGGATATTTATAGGCTAATTGGAATTCTCTAGAGAATTCAACGGTTGGGATTGATCCAACAAAGATCAAGATGAAGGGCTATGGTGAGTTGAGGACTCACAAGCCCTCACATCTTGACATGTGGAAGGTGATATGTCTTAGGGTGGAGTGATGTGGAAATGAGGTGGAAGGGAAGTACATGAGGTGGATCTTGGGGGATGAGAAGATTTCTTGGAAGAATAAAAGTGAATTAAAAATTCACAATGATTAGAAGAATCTAGTGGATAAGAGAGGGTCTCCAAAAAGCTGGAGATTTGTCACATGTGGGTGATGTGACAAGTCCAAGGTTCTAGAAGCCCTTGGCACATATGAAGTGACAAGTCAAGGCTTCTTGAATCTTGCATGGGGGATAGGGTAAACCTTGGAAAGATAAAAGTGAATTAAAAATTCACATGGGGAAGAGAGGAACCTTGGGAAAATAAATGTGAATTAAAAATTCACATGGGGAAGAGAGTCCAGGCTAAAAATGGTAAGTGGGAAGGTTGACCAGAAAAGGTAAGCCAAATGTGGCTAATGATTTTGATTAAGGTTGTGCAAATATAGGATTAGGATAATTAATGAGAGATTAGGGACAAGTGGAGGATGTGAGACTTAATCTTGATTAAGTGGTGCATATCCTAATCACATATTAATTAATTTAATCCGGATTAGAAGAGGGTTATGGAGAATGTGACAAGGAGAGAGAAAAGAGGAATTAAAAATTGGTTCTAATCCAAATAGGTTAAATGACTAAATTAAATAATTTGTGTTGTTTATTTAATTTAGAGAAGAAAAGGGGGTAAGGTAAAGTATTTAATTTATTTAATTTATTTAATTACATACTTTAGGAACCTTAGGCAGAAAACGAAATAATGATTAAATAAATTGTTTAATCACTGTTAATGGAATAGATGAATATAATAAAATATTTTGATCATATGGAAGTGATCAAATTTGGATGTCTACATTTTGCCCCTCTTTGAAGTACCGTTAGAATAACCATGCTTCGAAGAAAAGAAAGTGTAGATGACTTTATAGAGGAAGTAACTAGAAGATGATGCCCTGACATGGGGAAGAGGACTTGAGTTGTCCAATTAGTGGGGAATGGATGAAGATGCCCCAATCCTAGAAGGGAGCTAATTACGGTTGAGAAATATGGTAAATGTGAAGGGTATGCCCCCTCAAGAGGGTGACGGGGGAAAAAGAAGGGTCTCGGGAAAAATCTCAATAGGAAGAAATGGATGGTATATTTGGAAAGAGGGTGAAAAATTAAGCAAGTTTGCCTTTTGAATGAAGTCAATCGGTCAAACGGGGTGCAAATGGGGGCACCGGGAAGGGAAGGGATTAGTTAGAGGAATAAAACGGTAAATAAAAGGTAAAAATACCTTTTCAAATAGAAGGAAAGGCAACAAAACCCCCTATTAATGCATTTTAACACATTTTAAATGTTTTATCAAAAATGTAAAACATGGGTTTTGTTGGCGGGAGGAAAATAGAAAATGGGTAGGAAATAAAAATAGAAAATTTTGAAAAAAAGTATATGTTTTTGGGCGGGCAAAGAAAAATGTTGTCGAGGGGTGTATACGCCCCTCACCAGGTGGAGCCACCTCGGCTGCGAGCGGAGGTGCCCCACTACGAGGTGGGTTCACCCCAGCTGGGTGCACCGGGCGGGTCGCTCCATGGCGGGCGATACGTTGGGCCACGCCCCGGCCTAGAGGTTACCACAGGCTCGAGGGCTTAGAGGGTAGTCGACCCCATCAGGTAAGCCGCCTGGGCCGGCGGATGGTGATACCAAGCGGGCCTGTACCCACGCCAACGGTGGTGCGGCCCCGACGGGGTGGGTTGGCCCCACTAGTCGTGGGCGGATCCGCCCCGGCCGGCCGAGGGCGGTCTGCCCTGCTATAGGGGGTGGATCTGCCCCGCTGTAGGTCGAGGGTGGGCTTGCCTCGGCCTGTTGAGGGAGGGTTCGCCCCGTTGCAGGGGGCGGATCTGCCCCGCTGCAGGCCGAGGGCGGGTTCGCCCCGACAGTCTGAGGGCATGTCCGCCCCACTGTAGGGGCGAGTCTGCCCCGTAGGCAGGAGGAAGGAAAGAAAGAGAAGAAGGAAAAAAGAAAGTGGGGGAAGTAGGAAGAAGAATTGGATGAATGGGGAATATACAATGAGATGAAATGCGACATGAATGCAATTTGCCATCTGTAGAGCACTGATTTTTGCTATAGCAGAAGACACTGGGCGTCAGGGTATGTAAACTAGGATGGATTAGTGTCTAATGCAAAAGACAAAAACAACAAACAAGAAGGCTATCCCAACACCCCAAAGTCGCGATGACTTTGGTCGGGCAAGGTATTGGAATAACCACAAGCACAAAAGGGTGCCCTAGCGTAACACAAGACCTTAGGGATCTTGGTGGGTACTACGGGGGACAACCAAGAAGAAAAAAACAAAGAAATGAGCAAGATATGCCCCTATGTTGACTAGTCAAAGCACACCATGATATGAGGGATCAAGGTGACCATGAAAAGTGATGATAGGGAGCTCAAATGATAAACAAAAGCCAAAAGCATCAAAAGATCACTATCAATTTCAGATGTCCTTTTCCATAGGATCAAGATGATGGATGGGGTTGATGAGGTCTATTAGGAAGGATACATCTTGTTGAGACCGATGATGGATAGTAAACTAAAAGATTGATATGACGTAGGATACCAAAAACCGATTGGATCTTGTGATACAGATGACCGTTGTTTGTAAGCACTAGCTAGGATAGGGACATACTTGACAATACAACAAGATGACATGACACGAGACTGAACCTAAAGACGTAGGGGGCTCGAGGGTTGATCAAAGATCAACCTTGCCTATGTGAAAGCGTAGAGCCCTCGTAGTTCAGGGAAAGACCATGGTAAAAGTGGAAAGAGGATGATGAAGATAGATCAGATGGAAAAAATGCCCAGGGGGCGGACCAAATGATTGACCTTGTCTATGTGAAAGCGTAGGGGCCACGTAGGTTGACACAAGGCCAAAGGTAGATGATGGAAGAGACAAGACAGACAAAAGATAGAACCCCAGGGGTGGATCAAATGACCGACCTTGCCTACATGAAAGCACAGGGGCAACATAGTTCGACAAGAGACCGATGATAGACAATGGATAAGGGATGATGAGATGACCAAGATAAATGGATAAAATGATGGAGCGGATATGATGAGCCAGGATAGGCCGTGTGGATGGGATGGTTGATATGTGGGATGTGGGTTATGCGAAGCTCAGGGATGGGATAGTGATCTAGATTATTAGAATATGAATTGGGAGGATGAGAGGATGTATAGATGAATGATGAAGACTGATAAGATATCTGAAAGATGTAGGAAATAGATAGGAGTGATTATGGTGAGATAACATGGCGTTGGATTGCATGAGGGTAGCCTATAGCTAGATACCAATGACAAGGAATATTAGAGGGAAATGGATGGATGGATAAGAAGATGCTAGGATAGGTGGATAGATGATGGATAGATGAGTGATGAAGATTGGAAAGATGTGAGAAATAGATAGGAATGATGATAGTGAGATATCAAGTCATTGGATTGCATGAGGGTAGTCTATAGCTAGATACTGATGACAAGGGATAATGGACGGAAATGGATGGATGGATAAGAAGATGCTAGGATAGGATGATAGATGATGGATAGATGAGTGATGAAGATTGGAAAGATGTGAGAAATAGATAGGAATTATGACAGTGAGATATCAAGTCATTGGATTGCATGAGGGTAGCCTATAGCTAGATACCAATGACAAGGGATAATGGACGGAAATGGATGGATGATGTCTCCAAGGACCCAATTGAAAATAAGGAGATTCCCCCACTCTATATGTGTCATGCATGACGAGGCAAGAGGGATAGCAATATGGGTGGGTAAGGGAGTGAGATGGGCAATGGAAGATAAATAGATGTGGATATGATGCATGGACAATGGAAGATAGAGAGAGGTGGATAGGATATATGATAGTGTATGGATGGGAATATATGCCAAGAGGTGTCCAAAGCATGTATATAGGTTTTCCCCTACATTTATCAAGATCACAAGGAAGATGGAGGGAGTGGGATAAATGGGATAGGATGGATATGATGCGAAAGATAGGCAGATGTAGGAGATGGAGGAAAGGAATGTGTAAGTGGATGTTGCCCCCAATCATGGAAGGAGACTAGATGGGGAATTTATGCATGATGCTTTTTTACCAAGTTTTCATCATGGTACTTATCCAAGGCGCTTGTTTTCCAAGTTTTCACCATTGGACGAATGATTTTCTCTTTATTATTATTATTATTATTATTTTTTTTTTCTGATTTTTTTCTTCTTTTTTGGAGTAGGATGTGGACGAAGATGGATAAAGATAGGGATATGGATATGCGGATTTGGAGGATAGTTGATAAGGAGATGGATGAAGGACTCAAGCATCAAGTTCCATATGAGGTAATAAGAGCCCATGTGTAAAGTGGCCAGCAGATGTTGGTACAACCTTAGTAGCAGGGATGGATTATGCAAGAGGATAGATTAAAGGGATTGGATGGGGGAGATAGGGGGGATAGTGGAGGGGGTGTTGAAAAGTGTATGGATGGAATTATGGAGTGGATGTGTGATAGGGGAAGGTCATCAGGACCAACATTGGCACATGTGGTGAACGTGAAAATATAGGTGGAGGAATGGATGGAGAGGGTGGCGATAATGGAGGAGGTGGGATAGTGATTTTTGGGATGTAGGGACCCAAAATAGAGTTAGGAGATGGAGGAGGTGAATTATTTTGTGGGGGAATAGAAACTTTGGATGTCATTATGGAATTTTCAATGGAAGGTATGACACTTTTTTTCTTTGGGATCCACATGGTTTTTATTTTTTCTTTGGTGGGCCTTTGTGGCCTTTTGGATTGATTCAGATTTTGGACTTGATTTTTCTTTTCTTCAACATGTCTTTTGAAGGGGACATGAGGAGCT
This sequence comes from Sequoiadendron giganteum, assembly GCA_007115665.2. Lineage (NCBI taxonomy): Eukaryota > Viridiplantae > Streptophyta > Pinopsida > Cupressales > Cupressaceae > Sequoiadendron > Sequoiadendron giganteum. The sequence goes on from CM021106.1 coordinate 279,930,318, forward strand.
TTAGATTCACGTGGACATGTGTATTTATACATTTTTGTTTTGGTTTCCAAAGTGTTTTTAGTAGCAAGGGGATAGATGCGAGGAGATGGATGATGGGGAGTGATGGAGGTAGGATGATAGGGATTATGTGTAGATGGATAATGTTTAGGTATGTGCCTTTGTTGATCCTGATTAGGAGTTATGAAGGTAGGATGTTTATGTTGTGTATGAGGGAGAGGGGGTGGATTAATGAAAGGATGAATAGGATAAGATGGAGGGGGTGATTTGGGGATATAGGGACCCAAAATGGACGGTGTATATGAAAGATGTGTGGGGTTTGGTGGAGGGCTATAGGAACCCATAGTAGATGGAGGATGAGGAATGATGGATGGAGGGACATAGGGACCCAAAATGGATTGAGAGGATGAGGGAGGAAGATGGATGGTTGTTCTTAGGTAGTATGATGGAGGAGGGGGGATGGTAGCATATGTCTTGGTAGAATGATGGGAAGTACCTCTTGTGCCTTTAGAAGAGGATCGTTTAGGATGTACGAAGGTTGTACCAATATCGTTAGAGTGCGAGTTTTGGGAGACATATCCAAGACCATGTGTGCCTAGATGTTCTTTGACTTGAATGGGTTCTAAAATACCTTGCTCATGAAGGCCTAAACCTTTTCCTTGATAGTTCATGTTCTCAAGCATATGATCTATGGTAGGATGCTTATTCTTTTGGAAACATGATGTGAGTGTGTTAGCAGGTGGAGGAGGAAAGGTGGTGCATAGACGTTGTTTTGCTTCTGCAAGAAGACCACCATGGATGCATGTAATGTTACCAAGGTGATACAAAAGTGGCATTGGGATGGTAAGACTAGATGGCAATGAAGGATCATGTGATGGAGATGAGGGGATAGCAACATCAGGAGGAATGAGTGATCAGGGATCATGAGAGGAATTGGGGAGTACAATGGGATCTAGATGTATGGTAATGGATGATAAGGGCTCATGAGATGGACTAATTGGATCGTGAATACAAAGGGAATCACGGGATGGAGTGGATGAGCTAGTGTGATCTTGAGATGGGGTGGATGGGAGGATAGGATCATGACTTTGTTGAGGATAGGAATCATCAGATGGGATGGATGGGGGATTATGATCTTGGGATGCAGTGGATGGGATGGTAGGATCTTGATTTGGAGGAGGGGATATGCTTGTATGCTTTGGATCAGGCTCTTGGCATGACTCATCTTGTGGGGGATGTATGATGATGGAAGAGTTTTGGAGGGACTCCTCAATTGGGGGAGATAGGAAGATGGAGGATTCATGGAGGTCATTGGATTGAAGTTTGTGAATATTCAGACTAGGAGGAAGGGATTGGATGTCCTCAATTGATTGGGTGGATCTAGTAGTAGAAGATGGGATTTCAATGGAGTCAATGGGTTTGACTGGCTCAATTGTTTGGATGGTGTCCGGAACGGTGATGGGAGGGATAGGTGTAGGATGGAGGAGAGCTTCATCACTAGTGACAGTACATGATAGAGTGGGAGGGCATGGTGTCTCTTCTTGCATGAGTCCTTGGGAAAAATTTGGAAGGGATGTAGGATTAGGTAGAGTGATGGGAATGTATGGAGGATCATGGATGGATGGAAGATTAGGATTAGGGATTGGTGGATTAGGATTAGATGTGGGGATGGGATTGGATGGAGGAATAGGAGGAGATGGAGGATTAGGATTAGATGATGGGATGGGAATGGATGGAGGATTAGGATTAGATGACGGGATGGGAATGGATGTAGGACTAGGAGGAAATGGAGGATTAGGATTAGATGAAGGGATGGGATTGGATGTAGGACTAGGAGGAAATGGAGGATTAGGATTAGATGAAGGGATGGAAATGGATGTAGGACTAGGAGGAGATGGAGGATTAGGATTAGATGAAGGGATGGAAATGGATGTAGGACTAGGATTAGATGGAGGATTATGATTAGATGAAGGGATGGGACTAGATGGGGGGCTAGGAGTGGTTGGAGGAGATGGAGGATTAAGGTATAATATGGGAAAAGGGAGAGTGATGTAGGAAGATGTGGATGCTGGATTAGATTGGGATGGGGAGTGATAGTAGGAAGATGTAGATGAAGGATTAGAATGGGGAGATGTGGAATTAATGTAAGGATATTGGGATGAGGGATTGTGATAGGAAGGTGTGGATGTTGGATTAGAATAGGAAGATTGAGGTGGTGGACCACCATAAGAAGACATGTATGGTGGGTTGGCATAGGAGGATATAGATGGTAGATTAGGATGAGAGGATTGAGATGGTGGATTAGGATAGGAGGAATATTGGGATGGGGGATTGTGATAGGAATGTGTGAGTGTTGGATTAAGGTAGAGGTATTGGGATTGTTGATGATGATGAGGATAAGAGGATGTGGATGTTGGATAGGATAGAGGTTGAACGGGAGGACATGATGAATATGTCGATGGTGAGGATGTTGGATATCCCTTGTCAAGGGTAGAATAAGGACCATTATTAGATGCAGATGAAGGCATGGTGGGATAGTTTGAAGAATTAGTGGGATTTTGGAAGGTGGGTGGAGAGAGCTTGCTAGCAATGATAGCATCAAGGGAATCTATATAACAATCTTCATGATCAACAAGATTTTCATTATCGTCATCAACGGAGTTAGGATTCCCCTTGACTACTATTATTGGTCATGTGAGAGGGGGATAAAGATTCATGATGGATATAGATTAGAAGGAAAGAATATATGATGGATAGAGAATTAGGATGGATTGAAAGCTCATATGGGGATTGGATGAAAGCTTAGATTAGGATTGGATAAAAGCTCAGATTAGGATGATGGGATTAATGCTCAGATTAGAACTGAATTGGAGCTTAGATTGAGATTGGATCAGAGTATATGAGAGGATTGATTTGAAACCAAGATCATGGGTTTTAACTAAAGGACGTAAGGTGTTGACAATCAGATTTTTGCCAAATTTGGTAGTTTTCAAAAATTGTCAAATTTTGCCATTTTAGGAAACTTCGTAGGAATACGTTTGAGAGTCCAGGTTTTTTCCAACAAATACCCAATACTAATATTGGATGACTTGCCAACTAAGATCCCAAATCTGAGATAGTGATTCAGAGTTATTAACCAAAGTGTTTTTCCAAAAATTGGAAAAAAACACTAAATTATGATTTTGAGGGTCAAGATGAAACTTTGGGGGTTCGAAAATGTGCTGAAAAGGGGTCCAACCTATCTATGATATGATAGGTTGGGAATCCACATGCCAGCTCATAATGCAAACACCCGTAAAATTTTAGCCAAAACCCACATCCAAGTCAAAAGTTATGGCCTTCGGAAGTTTTTGCATAAAAGTCAAAACCTTCAAAATTGATAATTGGAATGTATCAATTTGATGATTTGGATTGGATTGGATTTGAATGATGCTAGATTTGGATAGATGAATGTTTAGGATTATCAAATTGTCAAACAGATACTTGGGGTGGTTAAACGGAGGTTTGGAATGGTCAAATGGATGAAACTGTCCGTTCAGCGGGCGTATTCGCACTTCTGCAGAAAAGGCTGAAATAGTGGGGCAAGTTCGCCCCTCTGTAGTAAAAAAAGGCTGAAACAGCAAAGGGAAGATTCACCCCTCTATAGAAAATGGCTGAAACAGAGGGCAATTTCACCCCTCTGTAGTAAAAAAAGGCTGAAACAGCAAAAGGCAGATTCGCCCCTCTGTAGAAAACGACTGAAACAGAGGGCAAGTTCGCCCCTCTGCAGTGAAAAATGTAACTTGGTTTGGATAAGGGATTTTGGCAAGGACTTAAAATGGTTTAATGACAGTTTGACTTATCAAAATTTACTAGTTCTTCACAGAAAGATACTTTGAACAAACACAATCCTATGATTAATGTTTAACAGGTATGGCTGGCAAAGGTCTTACTCTAGGATGAACAAGGTTTCTAGGGAGTCCTCGATATATGCTCAGTATGTGAGGCACAACCATGAACACCAGTCCATCACAAACGTGAGTCGGGAGCCCCAACGAGATACTGAAAGGTTCGGACCAACTCTTCATGTCTATCTAGGTATCACCCTAGTTTCGACGTTCCGCTAATTACGACGCAACTGGATTGGAGTACAACTTTGGCTCTCCCCCCTTTATATACCCCATCGGTACGCATGGTTGGAATCCTCCCTTGGGGTGATGAAATCCCCAAGCAAGTCCCACTAAGAAGAAGACACTAATCA